>JAODAL010011616.1:0-99108 GCA_025379985.1 Phyllomedusa bahiana | reverse complement strand
GCAGGGTTAGTAGTCACTCAGTGGGGGTCGTTGTTGGTAAAATCAGATACTGGGCGGTGTGGATTCTTTGCTGGGACATCGGAGGACCCGGGAATATGGGTAAAAAATGTAGAATCTGAGCAAAAAAAATTAAGCGGGGGCCCAAGGGGAGCAAAACTTTGGGCACCAGGGCCCCTGCGTCAACACATGCAGCGTCCCCCAAACCCCCGTTGGCCTGGGAGAAAACGGGGGCTCAGTTGGTGGTCCATCCTGCCCCCGGCAGGCAACGGGCGGCCCAGCGCCCCAGGGGCATGCACCCAAATTGAAAGCCATAAAAAGGCTCCACCACCCTTTTCAAAGGGAGCTTTTTTCTTTTTGGGCCAATCATCTCCCAGTTCCAGATGCTCCTACACCCCTGGGCCCCTCTGGCACAGCAGTCTTCAGGGGGAGTCAATTTCAAAGAACAACAGTATGTGTCCAACCATCCTAAGGGGCAAAAGTTCCCGGGGCCCCCCGTCCAAGTTTTTGGTCCCTCCCAAGTCCCTTTTTTCCCAAATTGGGGGACTCTCCCAACCTTTCAAAAGAACTTATGGCTTGTCTGAGCCGAGATGGAGATTTCCCAACCAAATTCTTTTTCCCCCCAAAAAAGGGCGGGAACCCCAGCACTTCATAAATATGTAAACAAAAGGGGGCCAGCCCTTGGGAGCTTATCGGTTTGTTCCAAGGTGCGACGGCACACAAAAGTCGGAGCAAAACAAAACTTCGGGGCCAATAAAAATTCCCTTTCCCGGCCCAGGGTGAATGTGCTTCCTGCCCACCCACACCCAACAACTTGGACAAAACGCCGCTTTTCCCCCAAATTTTGGGTTAAAAAATTTTGGGGGCCCCCCCTCCCCAATGTCCGCCTCCTCCCCCTTTCCACCCCCCCACCCCCAATTCAGCCCCACAAGTACTGTCCCCATCATACCACATGGTAGGGCACAGGGGTCCCCCAACGTTTTTCAAACACCTGGCTTCCCTGGGTGAAAAAAGTCACACAGGGGGGGAACTGCTCCGCGTCTTTGAAAACAAGAAATCGTTTGATTTTTCTCCCCCCCAAACTGCAAATCGGAACCAGGGTGACAAAACAATGGGGGGAAACAGGGTGTCCCCGGGCTCACCGAGGAGGGATGGCCAAAGGCGCCCTGCAGGGCCCCACGTTTTTCAATTTGGTTGTAAAAAGGGTTTCCTGAAGTCTTCCACCGATCTTTAGAAATTCTGAAAAAGGCCCCGGAAACTGTGCAGCACTTCATCCATTCCTACAAAGCCAGAAAAAAACCCTCCTTTTAGTTTCAGGGGGCAGAAAAAGGCCTCCCCAACACACTCCCGATAAAGCGATTTTTCCCCCCTTTGGGAAATTTCCCGCCTCACATTTGGGCCGACTGTATGAACAGAGAAAGGGGCCCTTAAAAAATTTTTTTTTGATCCAGGTTGGGCAGGGGTATTTCCCCTGTGTAACTTTGATTTTTCACCAGTTTCAGCTCATGCCCGGGCACCGTCGTTTTGGTTTTAGGGGCCCTTTGAGGGGGCCACTTATTTTCATCGCCCCGGGCTAACGGGATAATAACGTCATTCCCCTGCTTCCTGTCCCCAACAGAAACTGAAAAATCTGTCTGGGCAGGGGACTGGAGACGTGGGGACTACATCTCGTGGCTATATGAGCACCCGGGGGGAAATAAATGGAAGGAGGGAGGGAGCCAAAATTTGGGGGCAGAAGGGATTGTCTGGTGAAATGAGTGGATTTTTTTTACCCAGGTGGGCAAGAAAAGGAGGGGCAGGGCAGCTGGGGAGGAAAATGGAGATGAGGAAAAACAGGCAGATGACCCGCAAGCAAAAAGTTGGGAGTATACAAATTTTGGGGATGGGGGGGCAGGAAACCCCTCGGAGTCCCCTTTGTCAGATGGCCCCAGCATGCTGAATTTTCCTGGCTAGTGACAGCCGAAAATCCCATCCGGGGAGAGGGGATGATTTTTTGGGCCCCCCCTTTTTGGGGCCCCCCCCCTTTCCCCCCCCAAAAATGGAGCCTTTTTTTCCCCCATTTGAGAAAGGGAAAGGAAAAAACCAAATACCCATTGGGGGGAAACCTCCGGGAGTCATTTGGCCGCTGCCCATTTGGGGGCAAACTCCCTCCTCTGACAGGTCTGAGGGGGGGGGTTTTTCAACCCACATATTTATGCCGGGCGCTTGGGGGGGAAAAAGGGGGGGGGTAGGAAAACAGTGCCAAACTCCATCCCCGCACAAACCCAATCGGAAATCACTGATGTGCAGCTTTTCCTTCACCCCCTAGTTTGGGGGGGGCAGGGCGCCAAACACACACAGGACCTGAGCAGACCCTGAACCAAAAAGGTGGGGCCTACTTGGACAGCACATGCCCCCCCAGTTAGAAAAATTTCCCCTGGACTCCGGGGGAGCCAAAAATGGTGTTGGGGGCCGGAACTTGCCGATTTTCAGGGAGAAGCGTCCGCCCGGGCCCGTTTGGTTTCCCTTAAAAGCGGGGGTTTTAGTTGGGGGGGGCCATCTTACCCCCAAAGGGGAACCCGCTTCCAAAGGGGAAAAGTAAAAGACTGACCCTTTTTAAAAAGAATCCCGGCGTGGGGTTGGGCCGGATTTCCACACACCAATGCCTTAGGCGTCAGCCATGACGCCTCACCCAAACTATGAGAAATGAGTCTGGGTTCAAACTACCTGCCTCAGTCAATATTCTGATGCCGCCACCCGCCTGATGCCACACATCTGCTGACAGTTTCTCCATCTGCCACCAACCATCTTTACCAGGGACTGGTATTGCCACCCACCTCGACACTCTGTCATTGTGCCACTCTATGACCTCATGCTGCTGCTGCTGTTGCTGGTGCCGTGACATCCACACTGTGTCATTGTGCCACTCTCTGACCTCATACTGCTGCTGCTGTTGTTGTTGCTGCGGTCACCTCCACACTGTGTCATTGTGCCACTCTTTTATTAGTATTTATTTTTAGAGCGCCATTGATTCCAGGGCGCTGTACATTCGAGGGGGTTACAAACATAACATAAGTCAAACAAGTTCAATGCTGACAGTATGTGACAATCAACTGGCACAGAGGGAGAGAGAACCCGCCGCGAAGCTTACCAATCTACAGATGGGGGCAAGAGACAAGGTGGGCGAGACATTTTGTGAGGTGTGGTGACCAGAAGGTGAACTGTGTGTTATAGCTATCTGAAGAGATGGTTTTCAAGGGTCTTTGAAGCTGGTGAAAGTGAGAAGTCTGTGTGTTGGGGCAATGAGTTCAGAGTGTGGGGAAAGCACGGGAATCTTGGAGAGGTTGTGTGAAGAGCTGATAAGGGGAGAGCAGAAAAGAAGATCCTGTGAGGAGCGGAGATTGCGTGAGGGGGAGTATCTGAAGATTAGGGCAGAGATGTACGGAGGGGAGAGGTTATGGAGAGCCTTGTAGTTCATGGTTAGCAACTTGAAGTGAATTCGCTGGGCAATGGGTAACCAGTGAAGGGATTGGCCGAGGGGAGAGGCAGGGGAGTCGAGAGGTGGATAAGACGGGCGGCCGAGTTGATATGAGTTGAAGGGGACAAGAGTGCTAGACGGAGGCCACAGAGAAGGATGTTACAGTAGTCTAGGCAGGAGATGACAGGGGCATGAACTAGCATTTTTGTAGTATCAGGGTTGAGGAATGAGCGGATTCGTGAAATATTTTTCAGGTGGAGGCGGCAGGCGGAGGTGAGGGCTTGGATGTGTGGTTTGAAGGACAAAGCGGAGTCAAGGGTTATCCCAAGGCAGAGGACTTGTGGGACTGGTGAGAGTGTGGAGCCGTTGACTGTAATAGAAAGATCAGGTGGAGGGATGGAGTGGGAGGGTGGAAAGATAATGAATTCCGTTTTCTCTACATTAAGCTTTAGGAGACGGGAGGAGAAGAAAGAGGATATGGAGGACAGACAATCTGGGATCTTGGACAGTAAAGAGTTGATGTCAGGGCCGGAGATGTAAAGTTGGGTGTCATCAGCATACAGGTGGTATTGACAGCCGTGTGATGCTATGAGCTGACCCAGGCCAAGAGTGTAAAGAGAGAAGAGTAGTGGGCCCAGGACTGACCCTTGGGGGACACTCTCTGACCTCATGCTGTTGCTCCTGCCTCCGTCACCTCCACTCTCTGTCATTGTGCCACTCTGTGGCCTACTCCTGTTTTTGCCACCTCCAGAACGTCATTGTGCCACTGCCTGACCTCATGCTGCTGCTATCATGACCTCCACACTGTGTCATTGTGCCACTCTGTGGCCTACTTCAGTTTTTGCCACCTCCAGAATGTCATTGTGCCACTGTCTGACCTCATGCTGCTGCTGCCGTGACCTCCAAACTGTGTCATTGTGCCACTCTGTGGCCTACTCCTGTTTTTGCCACCTCCAGAATGTCATTGTGCCACTGCCTGACCTCATGCTGCTGCTGCCGTGACCTCCACACTGTGTCACTGTGCCACTCTGTGGCCTACGCCAGTTTTTGCCACCTCCAGAATGTCATTGTTCCACTTTCTGACCTCATGCTGCTTTTGCCGTGACCTCCACACTCTAATTGTGACACTCTCTGACCTCATGCTGTTGCTCCTGCCGCCGGCACCTCCACTCTCTGTCATTGTGCCACTCTGTGGCCTACTCCTGTGTTTGCTACCTCCAGAATGTCATTTCGCCACGGTCTGACCTCCAGCTGCTTCCTCCGTGACCTCCACACCGTGTCATTGTGCCACTCTGTGGCCTACTCCTGTTTTTGCCACCTCCAGAATTTGTCATTGTGCCACTCTCTGACCTCATGCTGCTGTGGCTGCCGCCGACACCTCCACACTCTGTCATTGTGCCACTCTGTGACTTACTTCTGTTTTCCCACCTCCAGAATGTCATTGTGCCACTGCCTGACCTCATGCTGCTGCTGTGGCTGCTGCCGTGCCTTCCACACTGTGTCATTGTGCCACTCTGTGGCCTACTCCAGTTTTTGCCACCTCCAGAATGTCACTGTGCCACAGTCTGACCTCATGCTGCTGCTGCCGTGACCTCCACACTGTGTCATTGTGCCACTCTGTGGCCTACTCCTGCTTTTAAACAATAGTAGCAAACACTCCACAATAAAAGATAATAATATCTTCTGAAATATTTATTTAGGCATTTTCATAAAACCATAACTCACATAAAAGTGTATAAACATATAGGAAAAATTGCACTTGCAGTTTTAGATCTCCAGCAAGAAGTATCAAGTAGTCAGTCCATAGATATGGCAGGCAGCGTTCTAAGACAAGTCCATTCTCAGAGTGATCTGCTCAGGTGTGTGCAGCCGGACGTTTCGGGGCTCCGCCCCTTCCTCAAGCGTCAAGCGGGCTCAGATAGAAGTCCGTGTATATATTCATGCATTGAATTATTTGCCTTCTACTCCTGTTTTTGCCACCTCCAGAATGTCATTGTGCCACTCTCTGACCTCATGCTTCTGTGGCTGCCGCCGTCACCTCCACACTCTGTCACTGATGTTGCCACCTGAGCTCTCAGCTTGTTTTTTTTTTCCAGCTTTCGCTGCCATGGCTTTATCAGGCTACATTCCCGCTTGAGTTTTTTGGTCAGTTTTGCCCTCTTAAGTGCCCAGGGAATTTTATAGTGAAGCGATTCTAAGAGCGGCGGCAGTCGTGTGCGTGTCATACTAAAACACAAGATTGTATGAAGACCAAACCAAGCTCCCTCTGCATATTTAAGCATGACACAATGTTCTACAGCACCCTGCAGGCTCTGTGCAGCCTGGAAATATCTGTTTTTTAACGCGATTCGTCCCGAAGTCACCGAATCGAATTTTTGAGAAATTCGCCCATCTCTAAATATAATAATAAAGGACTCCCTGAAAAAGGATGACTGACGTTCCTAACATCTCCCTATATATGGAAAGGAACATACAGCATCTTAGGTGAACCATCTTCATCCATTTTTTATCTGGTGGTTAACAGGAGCCTAAAATTCCCCCAAGAAACCATGAAGAGATACACAGAGAAACGCATCAGGTAGGGTAAGGTGCATAAAATAGCATTTTAAGGTGCACTTTTTGTATTGACGGTCTATATTTGCATTATTCATTGCATAGGGTAGTATAGTGCCTACTGGGACAAGCCACCAGGAGTGGGGATGCCTTTTTCAGCGTAGAAACCTCACGTATAGGTAGGGTCTTTCATGTTGTTTTGTGGTAGGAATATCAATCCCAGGTTAACCTGGTGGATACCACCGGAATATAGACCCATAATGATGACCACTTCTTTGTAATTCTAAAGTATTAGTTTGAGATTTTGATGGGGTCAATTTTTATATGTACTTTTAATGGCGACATGGATGAATGGGTCTGCGGCAGATATTTGGTGTCTTTTCAGCCCGATATCAGGCGCAGCCCCGTTCATTAGTGTTGAGCGATTATGTTGGCCATCGACATCGGTCGATGGTCGATAGTCAACCATCATCGACAAGATATTCTGTTGGTCGATGTAGGATTATGATCGATGTGACCATTAAAGTCTATGGGGAGAGCAACAACACTTCAATTCTTTCACCCAAACAGGGCTGGACGAAGCTGGAATTAACATCACAACAGTCAAATGGATACATACTACATCTTAGGTAACACACTTAGGTTATAAAGCCACGAAAAAATAATCCACAGACCATTCCACTATCACTGTCATGCACCACAGCATGAACCCTTTAAACCTGCTACTCACAAATTAAAAAAGTTGCCAGAAGGCAGTATCTATGATTTGAAACCATCATTTTACTTTAACTGGCATGAATTTACACTGTGTCCTGGAACGGCAAGCATGAGCCCCAAACCTTGCATGAAAACCCCAGATTTAAAAAGTGCCGGAAAAAAAGGGAGGTCTTTGAGACTACCATTTTAGTTTTCCTCTGATAACAGTGACTATATCCCTGTTCCTGGGGCCCACAGCATGAGCCCCAAAACCTGTATGACCACCAGATTAAAAACTGCCGGAAAAAAAATAAGGAGGTCTTTAAACACTAATTCTTTAGTTTCACTGGACATTATACTGTTCCCTGTCCTGGGTGCGCTTGCCCCTCCGTATGAGTGCGGGGACCAATTGGCTTCCCACTGGAAATTACTGGTGTGTGTTAACGCTCATGTTCCACAACAGATGCCCATTTTTCTTTGCATCTTTTTCTCATTTTACTAACGTGCTCAAACCGTGCTCCACTCAACTCATGGAGGAAATTGTTCTCTGTACTTTGTTCTCTGTCCGTTGCGCATAAAATTTCCATCGTCCTCTGGGAAATATCCTACATTATGAGTCAAGTTCTCTCCTGTACTCCCTTGTACAATTCAGGAGGGATATTTTTTATGAACAGATATTTTTGTACATGCATATGTTTTTTAGTAGTTTAATTTCTAGAAAACAAATTTTTTAAAATTAGGATGGAATCCACAAGGTCCTTTGTTTCTCTTTTTTATTGTATTAAATGGGTATGTCTCCCACATACAGGGGAATTGATAGCTCTTTTAAAAGATCTTGCAAAAAACAAGTATTTTTGCTAAATATGTGCCATTAACCAGTGTCGCCTACCTATTCATGTTTCTGACCGCACCATCACCCTTGAGCCACTCCTTGACAAATGTGAAGAACAAAATGTCTGTTAGAAACAACGATTTTTTTATAATAGACCTGTAGTATAGCTGCTTGTCACAGGCAAAATGCCCTAAAATTCAAAGAAAAACATGACCCAAATGAGCCACTTTTGACAATTGTGAAGAAACAAAATGTCTGTAGAAAGATTAGAAAAACAAACAATTTTTTATTAATAGGACCTGTAGTTATAGTGCATGTCACCAGCAAATGCCCACCAAAAATTCAATGCATGAACCCTTTGAGGTCTACTTTGGGACAATTGTGAAGAAAAAAATGTCTGTTTGAAGATAACAACATTTTTTATATAATTAGGACCTGTAGTATAGCTAGCATTGTCACAGAAAATGCACCAAAATCTCCAAAGCATGACCTTTATTTGAGCACTTTGGACAATTGTGAGAAAACATATGTCACTGTTAGAAACAAAAAAAAATTTTTAATTAATAAGGGAACCTGTAGTTTATTGCTGCATTTCAAAGCAGCATGACCCAAAAAAATTATAAAAAATGACCCATTCTCAGCCACTGTTTAAAAATTGTTAGGAGGGAGAAATGCCACTTAGAAGCCACCATTTCTGTTTCAAAAAGAACCTTGATATTGCTGTATCTCACCAGCAACATGAACCCCAAAAAAAAATTTTAATAGGACTTCTCAGCCACTATTAAAAAATTGTGAAGGACGGAAAGGAAAATGCACACTTTATAAAAAGCCACATTTCTTTTTCCAAAGGACCATGCTTATTGTGTATCTCACAAGCAACTATGCACCAAAAAAATTTATTAAATATGACTTCTCAGCACTATTAAAATTGTGAAGGAGGGGAAAATGCCACTTTAAAAAAGCACTCATTTCCTGTTCCAAAGGACATTAATTTATAGCTGTTTATTCTCACAGCAACATGACCTCCAAACAACCATTGACATTGCGGTAGAAAAACTATCACTAAAAGAATAAAGTGAGTAAATGGAATACGGTGTTTGTCATGAAACCCTTGATGTCTTTTTACCAGTCTTCTTCACAGCAAAAACAGCAAAGAATGTTAGGAAAAAGAGGAATAAAAATAGCAAGGTGTAAGAAATGATTCGTTTTAATAAAAGTTTTCAGGAGGACCTTTCTGTTTGAAGAGGAAATGTGAAGGGTAGACCGGCAAAACTAATCTGGTGGACCTCGGCAATTAGTGGGCTCGAAAACACATCATCAGAAGATCCATGCCTTGATTCATCTCTATGAAAAGTTCAAATACGATACAAAAATTATATGTGGGAAATCCGGATGCGCGGTTTCGTCTTGTAATGAACCTCCTCTCCAGCTGGTGCTGAAGGTTCTGCTCAGGATATGAGCTGGGCTGATTGGGCAGGGACAAACCTCTATTGGTGTTGGCGGGGATAGCGAGCTCGGGCACATTCGTCCATTTTTGGTACCCAGAAGGTCTATTGGGTCCGAGACATATAAAAAAACATCGGTTGATTGTTGAGACGAGATAAGTCGTTGCAACCATGATCTTAAGTGGTTTATCTGGTGTGTTGGATGTGTCGCCCTCGCATTGTATGCGTTGTGGTGACGGGGTGGTGGGTAAATGAACGATTGACAGGGGGTCACATAGGCTTCTGCACCTTGCCTGCTGCTCTGCTGCCGCTTACGGCTACTTAGCAACTCTACTGCTGTCAGTTGACTGATGTTTGTTCCACGTGACATTGGGGAAACGTGAAGTAACTCAACACAGATGTCTCCAGTTGATCAATCAGGCCAAGGTCTCCACATTTCCTGCATTTTACTCTCTATTTGGGTGGGTGGATGGGAATAAAAGTGCTTGGAGTTTTGTCTTTGTACCCGGGATCCAGGAGGTGGCCACCAGTAACTGTCATTCATTTTTGATGGGCCTCTCTTTAATGCGAGATCATTGTTGAGGAATATGGAGCAATCAAGCACTCATGTGAGAGAGTTGGGAGCCCTTTATTTCCCTGAAGCCTATGGGGACGAGAGTGGGCACTAGCAAATGATCTTCTCATCTTCCTCCTCTGCCTTAAAATTAGCCAGCAACCTCTTTTCCAAGGCAGTGGGCGTCCGGTGTAACGTCGCGTGTCTAGGAATAACCTCTACTCCTCTCTGGCCTCCCGGCTACAAGCTTCAACAACAGTCCTGAACCTTGCCTGAGATGATTCAACCTTCCTGTGAGAGCTGATGCGCCACCTTGCACTAGCCTCTGGACCCGAACCACTGACTAATGAAGGGACCGAGGAAATTGTGAAACTGTCGGGCCTTGTTGGATTTGACGGAGAGATAAGGGCTCTGTGTCAGCATCTGTCGGTCCGTCTCCTTCTACCGTTCGCTGGCGGGACCTCGTTGTTCAGAGTGTACCAAACGATCGTCTTCCAGACACCTAAAGATACACACCAATGTATATGTGAACAAAGGGGCATTGCTCCGCACTGAACACATTTGGTTGGCTTCTTCAAAACTGGCAAGGATGGGGCAGAGCTCTTTCCACTCCTCCACTCTCGGTGGCTCAACACCCCGAGGTCCGCAACCGCTGCTGGTTTCAGGCCATGTGTCACTTGTTAATGCGTAATGGCATTTCGCTGCTGTGCCACAATCGCTGGAGCATGTGGAGGGTGGGAAAAATTCCAGCGTGTTTTTGCCTCTAAGTCAACAATGAGACGGTTTTGACTCGGAGGCCGAGCTGACGCTGCAAACGCAGCCAGGCGGGACGAAGCAGGGTGCGAAAAACGGCGGAAGTGCGAACTTAGACTTCGAGCCTTCCTCTAGCAGCAGTCAGGACCCGGGTAGCTCTTTAGAAATTTGCTGACGGACAAGGTTCATGACATGTGCCAGGCACGGGATGCTGCTCTCAGGCCTAACGATCTTTAAGGGTTGGGGCCCCAAAGAGATTTTGCCGTTATCGCACACAATCACCTTGCCTGGAACACGGTTCTTTGTCACCCAGCCAAGTGTCAGGTCTCGTTGCGGAGAGCCAGGTCTCACAGCGCCTGGACCTGTGATGTGGACGGTCTCACAAGACAGGATATATGAAATTTCAAACACGGCCTGGTTGGTCTCTGGGCACGTGATAGGCACCAGGAGGGACATTGGGGGAAGAAAAGGAGGCCCCTGCACCATTCCCTGCAGGTTCTTGGAAGGAGCAGTGCTGCGCCGAGCTTGAGAGCCCACGTCACCCCCAGTGGACATCAGCCAGGCTCACCCAGTGAGGCTTGTCACAGAGAATATAGCGGCCTTGACCGTCTTACTAGTCCATATGTCGGTGATCAGATGGCCTTTTCCGGGCCACAGATGAGAACAACGCTGCTTGAAAATTTAGATGGACACTGGCTGGCCAGGGCAGGGACGGCTTTTCTGGCAAAAGAGAAATGCGCTGCTCGGGCATTGATTATTTAGGGGAGCAGGGAAAGGGCCAAATGATGCGGCGGGAACCCATCTGTGTCCACCAGAACGGGAAAAAAGCACATTTCACAAGGCCAAAAGCACTGCATGCCGACATTCCAGGCTTTTGGCTTTGGGGAAGGTTTGGGTTAAAGTGTTTTTTCTTCTGCTCCCAAAGCTGGAAGACAGGAAGGATGGCTGCTATGACTGGCCGCTGGTATCGGGCGTGCCGGTCATCAAACTGGCGGGTAGGAGAAGGGGTAGGTTGGGTACCTTGTGGTTGCTAGGTGGTACTTTTGGGCGACGGTGGAGGCTGAAGCGGAGGCTTGATCACCTGATCAGATCTGTGAGGACTGAATTGGCAGCTGAGGATAAACGACTTGGTTGGGGTGGCGGAGAGGATGGGGGAGGAGGCGGAGAAGAAGGGTTGTGTGACAGTGGCTTGAGGCCCCGGTCCCGTCGGGTTCTGGCCTTTTTTGGCAAACATTACACAAACAGGAACTTTCTCTATGCTGCTGCTTACCCCTTATATTCGCAGCACCGTGTGTTTAGTGAAGGCTTTGCACCACTCTTCGCCCTTCCTTTGATTGTTGGCCCGGGTTAGTTGTGGGTTTCCACACATCCGCAAGGAATAGAGGCCACCAGTCAACTCGCACCAAACATAAAACAAGCTTGTTACTCGAAGAAGGAGAGACTTCCACGGTAAGGATATCAACAATTAATTTCAATATTTTAGGTCACAAGACAGTGAGACAGAATCCACGTGGATTTGGAAACGCGTGCTGTTAGCATGTGATGCTTTTTTTCACTGTCTGTGGAACTAATATATTGAATTAAACGTGGATACCTTACCCAGCTAGGGAGTTCTTTCCTTCTTCGGAGTAACGCTAGCTTTTTGGAAGTTGTTGCCTCCATTTTAACTCTTGGTGGTGATGGTGGTACTCGGGCGACGGGGAGGCTGAAAAATAAGGCGGAGGCTTGATCCCTGAATCATGACTTGAGAGACATGGGCCACAGCTGTGGAACGCTTGTGGTGGGCGGAGGAGGGGGACGGGGAGACAAGAGGGTGTTTACACGTGGGGTGTGACAGATGGTGGAGGCCCGGCGTCAGTTCTGGCCTTTTTTGGCTCAGTGCTGTTCCCTACCATTTCAAACCTCATGACATTCGCGGCATGTGACTAGACTTGTGGCAGCGGTGGTTTAAAGTAACCCTAAGGTTCTTGCCTCTACTATGCTCGTTTACGGCAAGGCGGCAATATGACATCGATGGTGTGAATCAGAGGCTAGCTCAAAGGAAGGCCCAGGCTGAGAATGTTCCTGGACCTTTTTGACGGCGAATAAGCGAGGGACTGACGGGTGTTAGCGTCTGACCGTGGATGGCGGAATCATTCAGCGGACTCTGCGACCGCCTCTCCTTTTTTTGAGGCGGAACCTACGTTAACTCGACACTTCCCATCGTCTTTCACTCCTCGTCCAGTTGATGAAGCTGCTTCGCAAGCAAATTCTGCTGAAAAAAAAGACCACGTTGGATCCGCATGTCGTCTCATCATCATCATAACACAGGTGACTTCTGTCGTACTGACTTTCTGCATCCAGGAGCTGCGGGCTACAAGCAAGAAGGGACTGGCAGGCCGTTGCCGAACGCCAGGGATTTTTGTCCGAGTTGACCCGGCTTTTCCACTTCTTACCCTCTGATGGCCATCAGTAAACTGGGCGGTCAGCAGCAGTGAAAATATTTCCTCTTTGGACTCTTGATCTTTTAACACTGGCCTTTGTCCACTACCGCATTCACCATTTTGTCATCAAAGAGGTCTTCAGAAATGCGGATTATCCACAGTGGTGGGTACACGAGTTGGATACAATTTGGGCTGCTTCATGTTGGAAGGATGGCTGTGTGCTGGATGACGACCCATTTTGTGGGCCGTGGGGACTGGGAGGACGAGGAGGTCTTATGATGCTGGATGATCAGGTTGCTTTAACAAATGAAGGGACAGTTTTTGGCGGGACGCTGTTCGTTATGAGATTCAAACAGGGCCCTTTGACACCAGCGATGACAGGCTGACACCTGGGGTTTTCCTGCAATGACGATTCGCTGGCATGCGTGTTGTTACCAGCACTGAAGGAGCACTTCTCTGTACTCTACCTCCATGTCCTACCCCCTCTTTGCTCGCTTACCACCTGATTTCGGCCTCCATGTTCAGAATTTAAAATTGAGACAGGAAGGTGTCTATGGAAAGACTTTGGAAAGTCTCTATAATTAAAAAGACGGCAAAATCACAGCTACTTCTCAAATCCCTCAAATCAAAACAAAATTGCTGGATTCAAATCTTAATGCAAAGTAGATCTATTCAACAAATCTGGCACTGGGCAAAAGTGCAAAAAAAACAGTATCTGTAAATGTATTCGGATAATAAAAAGGTATTTTTGGCACTTTCAATATAACCTGTGGTGGACTTACAAATTGCTGTATCAAATTTAACTCCCAAAGTAGATCTATCAAACAAAAGCTGGCCTGCGGAAATAAAAAAAAAAGAAAAAGTGAACAAAAAGCACGTATCTGAAAAAGTTATCTCGGATAATAAAAGGTCATTTTGGAACCTATCAATTCACCTGTGGTAAACTACACATTGATGGATTCTCAAATTTAATCTGCAAAGGTGGCTCTATCAACAAATCTGGACTGGGCAAACGTGCACATAAAAGACAGTTTTATCCTGTAATGTATTCGGATAATTCAACAAGGTTATTTATTGGCACCTATCAATTCACCTGTTGGTGACTACAAAATTGCTGTATTCACATTTAAGTGCAAGGTTGCCTCTCAATAAACCAAAGCTGTAGTGGCGCCCCCAAAGTGTGAAAAAAAACACGTATCTGTAATGTATTCGGGATAATTAAAAAAGGTATTTTGGGCACCTATCAATTTCACCTTGTGAGTAACTACAACAATTGCTGGATTACATAAATTTAACTGCATATAGGTGGCCCTCTAATCAACAAAATCTGGACTGGGCAAAAGTGACAAAATAAACACGTTATTGCTAAATGTTATTCGGAATAATAAAGGTATTTTTGGCCTCTTATCATTCACTTGGTGGTGGACTACAAAATTGCTGTGTATTCCACATTTTAAGTGCAAGGTGACCTCAATGAACAAAGCTGTGTAGTGCACCAAAGTGAAAAAAAAACACGTATCTGTAATGTGATTCGGATTATAAAAGGGTATTTTTTCTGGCACTATCAATTCACCTGTGGTAATAGCACTAATTGCTGGATTCAAAATTTAAACTGAAGTTTCTTCTATCAACAAAATGGACCTGGGCAAAAGTGCAAAACAACACGTATCTGTATGTGTTCGGAATAATAAACGTTATTTTTTGCACCTTCAATTCACCTTGTGGTGACTACAAAATTGCTTTGTATTCACATTTAAGGCATAAGGTTAGCCCTCAATGAACAAGCTGATAGTGACCAAAGTGAAAAAAACACGTATCTGTAATTTATTCGGATAATAAAAGTTATTTTTTGGCAACCTATCTCAATTCACCTGTGGTAAATAAACAATGATGGATTCAAATTAACTGCAAGGGGTCTCTATCAACAAATCTGGTGACTGGGCAAAGTGCAAAAAAACCACGTTTTCTGTATGTATTCTCGGATAATAAAAAAAAAGGTATTTTTGGCAACCTTATCAACCTGTGCTGGGACTACAAAATTGCTGGAATTCTATTTAACTGCAACGTTTGGCTATATTCAACAATAAGCTGGAATGGGTAATTGGAAAAAGAAATACACTTTATCTGAAATGTATACTATATTTAAAGTGGAGTTTTGCACCATAAAAGAGACTTGGCAAGTTATTAGAAAAAGATGTTTGTATCCTAATTAAGTTCAGGCTGGCAAATATCAGGAAATATTTCAATAGAAAATCTGTTAATAATTAAAGCTATTGCATCAGTGCTTTGGCAAGGTCTTCTACTTAGTTTGTGAACTTTATCAAGTATCTTTATAGAGCTATGTATGTGTTCGGCCCACGGGGCCCCCCCCTCCCCCCACTCCGCCACCGTGGGACTTTTCAGCGGTATAGATGCTCCTTTAAATTCTCTACCTACAATAACATAAAATTTTTCCAATTCTGATCTATAAAAAATAAAAAAAAAACTAAAGTCTGTGGTAAGATACAGTCTAACCAGTTAGAGCTTTTATCTGTGAAGAAATAGAATAATTTAGCATGGGCTGTTTGGACACAGGCAGAGCGCACGTGCTCCTGCTTGAGACGCTGAGAGACACTCATCATGAAACAGGGAAGGGTGTTATTCTATGTTAAAACGAAGGGGTCATGTGAACTTTTTCCAGCCAAATCGCAAAACTCATTACACATCACAGTATGACGTCGCACACACATCTCACCATGCTCTATTCCTGTAAGCTGATTTTCTGGCCGCACCCAAAAATGACAGAGAAGCGCCTGAAAATAAATGCGCGGCGATCTTTCTTAAATAGTGTTGCTCAATTTTAACCTTAATCTTATCGTATGATTCTTAAAGTCTTCGCCTCAACATAAAACTGTGCCGATTTCATAACTTTGTCGATAAAATATCGCTACAACACTCACCAGTTCATACATTTTTATATCTTCTCCCAGAGGCGGAAAAGGAGCGCAATAGAACCATTTTGAAACTATAGATTTATAGCTTTGCTATGGCATTTCTAGGCGCTTTACAGCTGGAACAGGTATACCACTTTCAAAGCAGTATAACTGAGCCAGAAATGTCATCCTAGCGCTAGAATGCGCCTGATTTAGAGCGGGTTCATAAATCAGGCGCATTCTATGCCTGTATAATGCGCATGAAATTTGACATGTTAACACCAAATTTTCATGCATGTCACCCTAAACGTTCTCTTTTAAACTCGCCTGTAAGAATATTATTTTATTATTTAACATAATATTAATATTCAAGAATATTAATATTGAACAAACAACAATAATTCCCACCTAGATTCTCAGGGGACGGTCAGCGAAAAGGTAGAAAGAAAGAGGATATAAACACGCCAAAATGTATAAAAGAGATTATATTTTATTCAGGAATGAAATGGGGGTTATCAATGGATGGTTTTTTAAAAAATACATTAAAAAAAATATACACAACAAAAAAAGATGGTCACTCAAAAACGCAATAAGGATAAATCTGTGTCACACGGTTCACAGCCAACGTCCTCTGGCCATGGACCGTCAGGCGTGTGTCGTGCCTTCTGTACTTGCAATTGTTCCTGTCTTTTTGCTTCTGGGTCCTAGTCTGCTGCACTGTGCCTCTAGGGCTCGTTGCGCACGTCGGCCGCTCCTGCCTATTCATTAGTTTCCTGTCCCCTGTGCACATTTCCCTCTTCACCTCTGACTCTGGCTAATAAGGAGGAAATAGTACCTGCCATTTACTCTGGGTCAGTTTCATTGTATGCTCTCCAGTTTCAGCCTCATGCTGGAGTCCATCTTGGAGACTCCTGCCAGGGCATCTCTAGATCTTTGCTGTTGGGGATTTTAACCCCTGAGTTGCTGGGTCCTGCTACGTGTACTTCATGCCATTGTTCCTAGTCCAGTATGTGCTCTCCTGTCTGATGTATCCTGCGTTGTTCTTTGGTCTGTACCTGCTTGTTACACCATCATTTTCCTGCCGTATTCCTGTGGTGCTATTATGTACGTTTATCCTTCTGTATCCCTGCTGCACATGGTTTCCTGTAAGTTCCTGTATACCACCACCTGTATTCATGATCCTGTCACCTCGGCTGTCACACGCAGGTAGCCACTGTCAAATGGGTAGCGAGAGCCACCTGGGGGGTTCCATGCAGAAGAAGTTCCATCCTCGATTGCGGCGGGCTCTGGCGAAGAACCAGGGCCCACTTAGGGGAACTCCGCTCCCTGGCGTAGTCCATCGCCAGTACCACCTCGCCCTGCGAAGGTGATCACAGAGGATCCACACCTGGATTTGTCAGCGGTCGGCGCTTCAGGCGTAAACGTCTGTCAGCGCCCCCCGACACCTTTACAGTTCAGTAAAGTAAACAAAAGGAAAGGAATATCAAACCATAGCATAACTACCACCTAAATTAAAACCAACACTCTGTGAAGACAACACAAACACAAAGATAAAAAAAGAAAAACTATACGCAATAACTCCAGAAACAAAACAACAATACCTAAATTGGAGAGGTTTTATGCAAAAATATTCTACCAGTATCTGGCAAAGTTCCCTCCTGGTTCTATTACACAAAGACCTGTGCAAAGGACTTGCCTTCTCTCAGGAGCTTGGATCTCGAAAGCTCAGTTTTCAGAGGCCTCCCTGTCCTTTCCTCTCCTGTCTTGGTCTCCTAGCTCTTTCAGGTTTGGCTATATATACCATTTTTTGGACTCAAAAAATGGTTTCATAGACACAAACTAAATATCTGTCTTGAGATCTGCTGACTCATGTTATTTGCTCACCCCCCAATAAGTAAATAAAAATACTCAGGCAGACGTTCATGCTGTCTCTTCTGTATCACGTAGACAATCTTGTACATATACTTGGATTGGGCAAACTGTAAGTCTATTACTAAATCTTGATTTCGGGACAAATCTTAATCTGTCTACATACAAAGAAGTAACTATCACTTGCCCACTTAGTCTGATAGGTTAGTTTCTAATAGAATCATCCTTTTTTATATGTAGAGAGGAAACAAGGCAATTAATTTATACTTTAGTATAATTAGGCACACCAGTCTTTTCGGTTCAAAACAATTGTCCTTTGAGTAGACTCAATCTAAACTAAACAATACCTATTTAGAAAAATGGCAGATATTAGGATTATTCAATTTGTGTGGTATAATGGAAGCCTGTTCAAACCAGCAGCCATTTGGGATAACCTCTACTTTTCACATATTAATATACCGTATCAGTTTAAATATACACATATTTCGTTCATAAATCCCATTTTACAGATTATTCAATTTTGATGCATATCTTACATGCCTTTTTGGCATTCAGTGATATCATATGATTGTATCTATACCAATTTTTATTATGCTCTAAAAGAATTAAACTTAAAAAATTTAACTTAAAAAATAGCTTTGTATCACCATTTTCTTTGTCCAATATTTTTACTATTTTTTTTCATTGATGGACCTGCGTTAATGCTTATTTCTTGAGGCTGTAGTTTTTTATTTTGAGGAACATACATCTTTTTGATTACTTTTTCCCAGTGTTTTTAGGTGCAAACACAATTTGCTAAAATTCTAGCATTGGGTTATGTTTTTTTTGTTACACAATTCAGGTAGCTTTCGGTGAAACACAGAATTGTGAAAACGAGGAATTGCTTCCTCATGGAAAAAATAGAGATTTCTATAAAGATTTAATTTTTTGGGAATATAATACAAAATAGAATAAAAAATAAGGATAACATTAAATGGAAAATTTTCTGTGATTTTTTTTTATGATTATTCTGTTTAATGTTTTTATTGTTAATTTAGTGGTTAATTAACCCAGAATATAAACCTGCAATTTTAAGCACTGTTTTAAGTGTATATTAGTAGCTGATCACTTTATTTCACATATGATGCATTTATATCATTCAAATTTTAATTCATTTTAGTTACCACTGTGAGAAACAATATTTGCACTCTTCAAAGATGAGCTCAATAAATCCTCACTGGACACGCTTACCAACCACCACCTTGAGAGGTTAAAATTGCCTAGGTTGGTTCTGCAGCTTGATGTTATGCTAGATGTTAAAAAATGGAACTAATTCTTCCCTCCGCATCAGCTATAGCACACACTCCTCCTCCCTGGACTCATAAATAATGCACAGACCAGGAAGCGTGCCACTTGGTTGTTGAACAGCCTAAAGCCAGAGTGGACACTCAGAAAGAATATTTGCTGGGAAGGCTTGATTGTACTGTAGCTATTGATGATTTCTCTATGCTGCTTATACTAGCGTGCAAAAATAAAAACTCAAGACACCAAATAATCTAATGAACACTTTGTTATTTTCCCCATAAATACAGCCCTAACATAATATGAATATGTTCTTATTGTATTCTTTGCTAATAATATTACAAATAAAAGTAACAAATATCACGGAATACCCAGATTTACTGTTTCATTGAAATATAAATTAGTTTGTTTTTCATGAAAATTAGAAATATCAGTTATGATATTTGTTTTTTTTTTTGCTTTTTTTTTTTTTTTTTATAAAGATAAGCGATTTTACAAACATTGACCAACAATGGCTTCTTTTCTTAATTAAACACTTATGCGCAACATGTATGATTCTCGAACCGAGTCGGAGGCGCACACCTTTCCGCCAGTTTTCGGCGGAGAATACTGCGCCACTGCATTTATGTCGTGACGGCACGCGGGCGCGCTCATACATAGGCATGGTTTTAAGTCCGACGCGCACCTGGTCAGTGGATGTGTGGGGCGCAGTGCGGGGATGAGCCGCACAGCGCGCTGCGCCTAAGATACTTCGCCGGTCCTTGGCGTGGCGTCCTATTACATGTGGGCAAAAGTTTCCTGCGTCCTCGCAGTGTGTGTGGGGCGCAGTGCGGGGGGACTTGAGGCGCGGCGCGGGGGACTGCGCCGAAAAACAGTTCCGGAATGCGAGACAGGCTGGAACGCGAGGAAATCTCTTCCAGATGTCGGTGGTGCGGGGTTCATGTTTGACATCAAAATATCGCCTTTATTAAAGGCGTTCAAATTTTCTCAGGGAAAAGAGCTGAAACCTAAAAAATAAAAAATAATAAAACAAAAAATCACTTTCCATATATCCTAAATTCAAGAATTAGGGATATTGGAAATTGCCGGGGGGATAAAAGTACAGTAATTCAAATTCAGAAAAGCTATTCTCATTGGGTCAGCATAAAAGCCGGGGCCAATCAGAATAGGGAGCAACTCAGTGAACCATTAAAACCTCAATGGGAAGTTCTAGGACCAATCAGAATCCACGCGGAGACGTTCAAAATACAGTAAAAAATGCTGAAAGAGCTGATTGGGTTAGCTTATCCTGGGGACCTTGGCTAGCCTCAAGCTCCAAACAGAATAGGAGCGACAGAGGACCAACCATTCTAGGCTCCTATGGAGAGTTTAGGGACCATTCTGAGATCCACGGCGGGGGACAGTTCAAATACTGTAAAAAATGCTTTGAAAATGAAGGTGATGGCTGGAGCTAGCGGGTGGGCTCGGCTAGCTCAGCCAATAGAATTTCGGAGCGACAGAGACCCATTTAAAAAACCTATTGGAGAGAGGAATATTGACCTATTCAAGAATAGGAGCGAACAAAGACCCCTTCCTAGTCTATGGAGGAAGTTTATGACCAATCAGGAATCCACGGCGGGGGGAGATGGAGGGAGAAGATAAAAGGGGGGTGGGGATGAAAAAAAGGAGAGGAAGGAATTAATAGAGATGGACGGGGAGGCACGAGGATAGTTTTAAATCTCCAATCAATAGTAAAATAAGAAGAAAACAAATAGAAAGGGCGGGAAAGAAAAAGGGAAAAGGAAGGGGGGGGACGGGGGGAGGTAGTAGAAAAAAGGAAAAAGCGGGGGGGGGGGGGGGGGAGGACGGAAGAAAAGAGGAATATGGTTGAGCAACGATGATAGAGAGGTTGGGGATAGAACATTGAGAGGAGGAAGAAGGGCGCGAAAAAGGAAGAGGAGGGGTAGTGTTAAGGAAATGAATAAGGGTGGGAGGTCGATAGGGGGGGAAGAAGGGAAAGAAGGGAAAAGAATAGGGGGGGTGAGAAAAGTGAGAATATGAGAGGATGAGGATAGCGAAGGACGAAAAGGGGATGGGAGGATAATAGGGGGAATGAAAGAGAATAAAAAAATAAGAAGAGGCGAGGGAGGAAAAAAAGGAAGAAGAAGGAGAAGCTGCGCGGAAAAAATAGAGGAAAGAACGGAAGAAAGGAGGTGAAGGGATAAAGAAGATAATTCAAAAAAAATTACAGTTATAAAAAAGGGAACACAGAAAAAAGAGCTGATTGGCTGAGATAGCGGTGGTATGGGCAAATCCCCGACAATCACCGAGCAGGAGAGCTATTCTCCCATTATAGTCTATGGTAGAAGATGGGCACTCTGATATTCTCGGCGCTCAGCGCGTGCGGCATGAAAGTACATTCATAGAAAAATCATTTTTATTTAATTAAGTGTAAAACATTATAGATAAGAGCAGAACCCTTCTTATTACAAAAAAAAGCAGAGTTTAAAAAAACCCAGAACAAACGCCGTTCCTTGTGCCGAGACCGGCTGCTAATATAAGGGAATTGCGAATTATAGAAGTGAAGTTCCGGGAAAATCAGTAATTCAAATTGTTTAAAGGTCTTCTCATTTGGTCGGCATAAAAAGCCATTCAAGAATTAGGAGCAGATCAAAAAGACCTCATTATAACTATGGAGGACGAATGGACAAATCAGAATAGGAGCAGGACAATGTCCCATTATTTTATATGGAGATAAAATTGACCAATCCATATCAAAGGCGGGACGTTCAAAATACAGCAAAAAATGCAGAAACGAGCTGATTGGTTGAAGGTCGGCGGGGGCTCAGCTCTCCAGATTTGCCAATCAGAGCCGCGAGCTTACTTTCTATTGAGTTCTATCGCGGGAAAAAAAGAAATTCTGGACAAGCGCGCCTCTGTTGATTTGCTAAGGTAAAAGGAGGACGCCGTTATTTGGACCAATTAGGAGGGCGAGCGACGACCTATGGGTTTATAAATGCAATCAGGAAATCAAACTGTACATGGCCGAAATCTAAATATATTTAAAAACACTACAGAAGGTCTGTCCTGAATGTGGTATATAAAAATATCGATAATAATATGGACGGAAAGAGTAACGAATCTAAAGAAAAATAAAACATGTTTTTATTGATTTAATTTTTTTTTTCGTTACCCCCATATTGACTCAATTCGTTTTATATAATACATCGGTACCACACCTTCTGTAGTGTACTATTTGGATTTATCGGCCTGGCTACCAGTTTATTTCAGATTGCATTAGAAAACACATAGGAGTCGTCGCTCGCTCTCTAATTGGTCCAAATAACGGCCGTCACCCTCTTTTATAAACTTAGCAAATCACAGACCGCATTGCGTCTCAGAATTTCTTTTCCCATAGAACTCTGATGAAGAAAGTAGCTCGTGCTCTGATTGGCTAAGCTGGACGGTGCCCCGCCGCTTCAACCAATCAGCTCGTTTCTGGCATTTTTACTGTATTCTTGACTGTTCGCCTTTGATTCAATTTGGTTCAAATTTTTTCTCCATAGGATTAAGTGTTGAGCGATTGGGTTGGCTATCGAGATCGATCGATAGTCGATAGTCCGGGCCGCTATCGATAGGTTTTTCGATAGTGATCGCGTATTATGTAGCGATGACCATTAAAGTTATGGGAGAGCAACAAACACCTTTCATAATTACACCCAAACAGGCTGGAGAAAGCTGAAATTAAATCCACAAACAGTTCAATAATGGATACGTGCTCAATCTTAGGCAACACACTTAGGTTATAAAAGTCACAGAAAAAAAAGTCACCAGAACATTATATCCCTGTCTTGTATACACAACAGCTGTCCCCTTAACCTGCATTCACCCAAAAAAATTGAAAAGTGCCAGAAGGCAGTATGATTGACACCATCATCTTACTTGAACTGGTCATTGAATATCCCTTGTCCTGGGCACAGCATGGAAGCCAAACCTCATGACCCCCACATTTAAATATATGTGCCGGAAATAAGGAGTCTTTCAACACATTTTAAAGTGTCACCTGGACATTGATACTCATACCTATCCTGGGCCAACTCAGACTGGACCCAGGGCAGGAGTTTACAGTGGGTGACGGTGAGAAGACAAGGGCTGGCGTCCAGTCATCTATTAACACGCATGGTTAAAATGCCCCTGATGACGCAGCAATCGAAAAATTCGTTGCTGAAGCAGACTGAGGAAGCGGAATGTGAGAACCTCCAGCTTCATAATGCTTACACAGTCAATACCTGGGGGTAGGCTTGTCCTCCGTATGAGTGTGGACCAAATTGAGTTTCACTTGGATAATATGTCGGTTAACGCTCCTGCTTACACCCAGGTGCATTTATCTTGGCATTCTTTTTCTCATTTTACTCAATACGCTGCTGGAGGAATAAAGGTCTCTGTAATTGGTTTCTCTGTCGTGCTCCATACTCCATGGTCTTGATTATAAACTACATATGGTCAAGGTTTCTCCTAGTACCTCCCTTGTACAATTAGAGGAATTTTTTTAACAGCTATTTTGTACATGCAAGTTTTTTAGTACTTTAATTCTAGAAAAACACTTTTTTTAAAATAGGATGGAATCCCCCACCTTTGTCTTTGTTTCTCTTTTTTTATTGTATTAAATTTGGGTTGTCTCAAAAACAGGGATTAAACTATTTAATTTCTTGAAAAAAAGTCTTTGCAATTTTTTTAAAGGCCTGATATTCCCCCTTTCGGAAGCCCCAAAAACACCCTTGAGCCATTTGACAATTTTGAAGAACAAATGGGCTGTTAGAAACAAATTTTTGAATAGGCCTGTAGTTAGCTGCATGTCACAGCAAAATGCCCCCAAAAATTCAAAAGCAAAGACCCTTGAGCCACTTTGACAATTGTGAAGAACAAATGTCTGTTAGAAACAACATTTTTTAAATAGGACCTGTAGTAAGCTGCATGTTCAAAGCAAAATGCCCCAAAATTCAAAGCATGACCCTTGAGCCACTTTGGTCAATTGTGCAGAACAAATGTCTGTTAGAAAAAAAACATTTTTTTATAATAGGACCTGTAGTATTGCTGCATTTCAAAGCAGCATGACCCAAAAAATTATAAAAATGACTTCTCAGCCCCGTTAAAAATTGTTTAGGAGAAAAATCCACTTAGAAGCCACATTTCTGTTCCAAAGGGACCCTGATTTTTGCTGTATCTCACAGATACTTTACCCCAAAAAAATTATAAATATGACTTCTCAGCCACTTTTAAAAATTGTGAGGGAGAAATGCCACTTAGAAGCCACATATCTGTTCCAAAGGACCATAATTATAGCTGTATCTCCCAGCAACATGACCTCAAAACTATTGACAATGCGAAAAAATTCTTAAGTTAAGTGAGTAAATGGAATACGGTGTTGTCATGAAACCTTGCTTTCTTTTACAGTCTCCTCACAGCAAAACCAGCAAAATGAACTGTTGGGAAAAGAGAAGAAAAATTGCAGTAAGAAATGATCATTTTAAAAAAAATTTCGAAGAGGACCATTTCTGTTTGAAAGGATGTGAAGTAGACGGCACTAATCGGTGAGACCTTCGGCAATTGGGGTCACAAAAACTTTCATCAGAGATCCTTGCCTTGGATTCATCTTGATGAAAGTCAAACGATCCCATTATCTGTGAATGCCGGATGCGTTTGTCTGTATTGACTTCCCTCCAGCTGTGCTGAAAAGGTCGCTCTCAGATATGACGATGGCTGCTGGGCATGGACAACACCTCTATGGAGTGATGAGCCAGCTCGGGCCATTCGTCTCCTTTTTGGATACCCATGAAGTCTATTGGGTCGGAAACACATGCAAAAACATCGGGTTAGTTGAGACGCAGATAGTCAGTGCACCATCGATCTTAAGCTGATCTCTGTGTAGTTGGATGTGTGCCCTGCATTGCTGCGTTGGTGGGTGGTAAAAAAGATTGCCCAGAGGTCACCCATTAGGTTCTGCACTTGCATGCTGCATGCCGCTACTTGGCACTTACTGCTGTTCACGTCGCTGATGTTGTTCCTCACCGTGACAGATTTTGGGGAACGTGAAGCCAGAAAAAAAAAAACGCAACAGATGTCTTCCAGTTGATCAATCAGCAAGGTTCCATTTCTGCATTTTAGTCTCTATTTGGGTGGTGGAACGGAATGTGCTGATTTGTTTTGGTAGGGGATCCAGGGGATGGCCACCGAGTACTGGTGTTCATTTTGATGCCTTAATGCGAGGTTATGTTGGAGGAAAACAAATGTGAGCATCCAAGCACTCATGTGAGAGATGGGAGCCTTGAGTCCCATGCCTCTGGGTCGAGGGGGCCACTTGAATCTGATCTTCTCATCTTACTCCTCCGCCTCAAATTCGCGCACACCTTGCTTTCCAAGGCAGGGACGTCGGTAACTCAGGTGTTAGGAACTACTCCTCCTCCTCCTCCGCTTGCCTCCGGCACAAGCTTCACACAGCCCTGACTTGCCTGAGATGAGTGCACCCTAGGCTGATGCGCCACCTTGCACTAGCTTGGACCCCGAACCACTGCCTAATGAAGACCGATGAAATTGTGAAACTGTCGGGCCCTTGTGGAATTTGTCGGAGAGAAAGGCTCCGTGTCCGCATCTGTGTCCGTTCTCCTCTCCGTCGCTGGGGGACTGTTGTTTTCAGAGTGTCAAACGACGTTCAAGAAGACTAAGATCACCCACAATGCTCATGATGGAACAAGGGCATTGTCCGCACTGACCATTTTGGTGGCTTGACTTCAAAACTAGGCTCAAGGATGGAGCAGAGCTCTTTCAACCTTCCTTAACCTCTCGGTGGTTCAAACACCCGAGGTCAGTACGCTGCTTGTAGGCATGTGTCACATGTTCGTACTGCGAGATAATGGCATTGGCTGCTGCACAATTTGCTGGGAGCATGTGAGAAGGGGTGGAATTCCAGCGTAGTTGCACGGTCAACAATGAAGACGGTTGATGGGGAAGGTACGAGCTGACGCTGCAACGCAGCCAGGGCGGGACGAAGCCAGGGTGCGAGAACGGCGGGAAGTGCGAACTCAGACCTCGAGCCTTCTCAGCAGGCGTAAAGACCCGGGGAGCTCTTTAGAAATTTTCTGGACGACAAGGTTCATGACATGTGCCAGGGCAAAAAAAAAAAAAAAAAAAAAAAAAAAAAAGAAAAAAAAAAAGGGGATGTGCTCCTGCCTACCGATCTTTAGGGCGGGCCAGCAGATTTTCGCCCGTTATCGCACACCACCTTGCCTGGCACAGGTTCTTGTCACCCAGCCACGAGCTCGGTCTCGTTGCTTAGAGCGTCCACAGCTCCTGACCTGTGTGTGGAACGGTCTCCAAGGAGATAAATTTCAACTCGGCCTGGTGTCTCGGGCAACGTGATGCCACCAGAGTACCTTGGGGGAAAAGAGACCTGCACCATCCCTGACGGTTTTGAAGAGCGTGCGCGAGCATGAGGCCACGTCCCCCAGAGACATCACCCAGCTCACCCAGTGAGGCTGTTCTGTCACAGAGATATAGCGGCCTTGGTCGTGCTTACTAGTCCATTAGGTGTCGGTGGTGAGTTGCACTTTGCCGGACACAGATGCAGACACGGCGCTATGAAATTTTAGATGACACGTGGCTGGCCAGGGCAGGGACGGCTTTTCTGGCAAAGAAAATGCCTATCGGCATCTGGTATTGGGGGTCAGGCGAGGGCCATGACGTGGCGGAACATCTGTGTCCACAAGACGGAAAGGCAACTATTTCCAAGGCCAAAAAGCCTGGCAATGCCGGACATTCAGGCTTTTGGCTTTGGGATGGTTTGGGTTAAAGTGTTTCTTCTCGGCTACCAAACCATGAAAGACAGAGGCTAGCTGATTAGATGGCCGCTGTACGGCGGTGCAGGTCGTCAAACTGGGCGGAAGGGAGGAAGGGTTTAGGATGGGTCTATGGTGGTGTGGTGGTTTACTCGGGCGACCGGTGGAGGCTGAGAGCGGAGGATGATTCCCTGATCATGACTCAGAGGACATGGGCAGCTGAGGATAACGCTGGTGGTGGCGGAGAGAGGAGGAGGCGGAGACAGAGGGTGTGACAGTGGTTGGAGGCCCGGCGTCGAGTCTGCCTTTTTGGCCCAAGTGTTCCCTCCATTTCAAACTCATGCATTCGCTGCATGTGAGCTAGACATGTGGTGGTGGTTAAACTCACTTAAGGTTCTTGCCTCCTTATTATGCGTTTACAAGGCAAAGGCGGGCATATGACATCGATGGGTGGAATAAGAGGACTTGACTCAAAAATAAGGCCCAGGCTTGAGAGGTCCTGGGACCCCTTTTTGACGCGTGATGAAGCGAGGAGGCGGGGTGTTGCGCTGGACAGTGGCGGCGGAATTCTAATATCAGCGTACTTCTGCGAACGCCCTCTCCTTTTTGTTGGGGGACCCGTATTGACACTACCACATCGTCTCCTCCTCGTCCACATGATGAAGCGCTCGCAAGCAAATTCTCTGCGGAAAAGAGCCATGGATGGATCCGCTATGTCGTCATCATCATCATCACCATCATAACACAGGTGACTTCGTTCGTCTGATTTCTGCAGCCAGAAGCTGCGGGCTTCAAGCAAGGGGCACTGCCAAGGCGTTGCTACGACTTGAAACGCCCGGGATTGTTTTGCCGATTGACCGGCTTCCTTCACCTCTCTATGATCGGCATCAGTAACTGGGCGTCAGAGCAGACCTAAATCTTCCTCTGATTTTTTAACATGCCTTCTGACCCAACCGCAAAGTTGTCATCAAAGAGGTCTTCAGACAATGAATTATCTACAAGTTTTGGGTCCGATTTGTCATTTGGGGCTGCTTCATGTTGGGACGGTTGCTGATGATGCTGATGACGACATTGTGGCCGTGGGCTGCGAGACGAGGAGGTAAGACTGCTAGAATGCAGGTTGCATTACCACTGAAGGGACAGATTGGCGACGATGTTCGTTTACTTGATTCACAGGGCCCTGACCCAGCGATGGACAGGCCTGACGGGCCTGCAACTGACGATCCGCTGGCCCACATGCGCTTTGTTGTCGCCAGCACTGGATGGAGCACCTTCTTCTCGTACCTCTACCTCCATGTATACCCCAGATCGGTTGCTCGCTTACCACTGCATTTCGCTCCATGTTCATGAAATATAAAAAAATTGAGAAGGTATGGAATAGTTTTGAAAGTCTCTTATTAAAAGACGGCAATCACAGCTATGCTGGGTGTTGCAAAAGTCAAAAACACGTAAACTGTTTATGTTTTGGTATAATAAACAACATATTTTTTGCACCTTTCAATTCACCTGTGAGTGATAATATAGGAATTGCTGTTTTTAAGATTTTCGGTAGATGCTGTACGTCAATATGAACAATTGTGGGGTGAGACAAAAGTCAAAAAAAACTCGTAAACTGTTATGTTTTGATATAATAAACGGTATGGTCTTTGCAACCTTTCAATTCACCTGTGGGTGAATATAGAATTGCTGTTTTAAGATTTTACGTAGATGCTGCGTCAGATGTAACAATGCTGGGTGCGCCAAAAGTTCAAAAATCACTTAAACTGTTATGTTTTGGTATAATAAACGGTATTATTTTTTTGGCACCTTTCAATTCACCTGTGGTGAATATAGAATTGATGTTTTAAGATTTACGTAGATGGCTGCGTCAATGAAACAATGCAGGGTGCGCCAAAAGTCAAAAAAAAACACGTTTATCTGTTTTTGTTTGTATAATAAAAAAAAAAACAAAAACGGGGGAATATTTTTTTTTTTTGCACCTTCGCCAATTCACCTGTGGTGAATTATAGAATTGCTGTTCCTAAGATTTTCGTAGATGCTGCGTCAATGAAAACAATGCTGGGTGCGCAAAAGTCAAAAAACACGTAATCTGTTAATGTTTTGGTATAATAAACGTATTTTTTGTACCTTTCAATTCATGTGGTGAATATAGAATTGCTGTGTTTAGATTTACGTAGATGCTGCGTCAATGAAAACTATATGCTGGGTGCAGAAAAAGTCCAAAAACAACTCCGTAACTGTTTGTTTTGATATAATAAACGGTATTTTTTGAACCTTTCAATTCACCTGTGGTGTATATAGAATTGCTGTTTTAAGATTTACGTAGATGCTGCGTCAATGAACAATGCTGGGTGCGAAAAAGTCAAAAAAAACACGTAACTGTTATGTTTTGATCTAAGAAACTGGTATTTTTAACCTTTCAATTCACCTGTGGTGATATATCGAATTGCTGTTTTAAGACTTACGCCCCCCCTAAGATTGCTGCGTCAAAGTAAACAATGCTGGTGTGCAAAAGTCATAAAACAGTACACTGTTATGTTTGGGTTATAATAACGATATTTTTTGAAACTTTCAATTCACCTGTGGTGATATAGAATGATGTTTTAAGATTTCGTAGTTGCTGCGTGTCAATGAACAATGCTGGGTAGTGCAAAATGTTCAAAAAAACACGTAGAACTGTTTTGTATTGGTTATAATAAACGGATTTTTTGCAGTCATTCAATTCACCTGTGGTTAATATAGAAATTGCTTTTTTAAGATTTTACGTAGATGCATGCGTCCACATGAACAATACTGGGTGCGCAAAGTCAAAAAACACGTAACTGTTTGTTTTGGATATATAAACATTATTTTTTGTTGCACCTTTCAATTCACACGTGGTGAATATAGAATTGCTGTTTTTTAAGGATTTACGTAGATGCTGGGTCAATGAACATTGTCTGGGTGAGCAAAGTTCAAAAAAAAACACGTAACTGTTATGTGTTGATATAATAAACGGTATTTTTTGCACCTTTCAATTCACCTGTGGTGAATATAGAATTGCTGTTTTAAGATTACGTAGATGCTGCGTCAATGAACAATGCTGGGTGTGCAAAAGTCAAAAAACACGTAACTGTTATGTTTTGATATAATAAACGGTATTTTTTGAAACTATAAATACACCAGTGGTGAATATAGAATTGCTGTTTTAAGATTTACGTAGATGCTGCGTCAATGAACAATGCTGGGTGTGCAAAAGTCAAAAAACACGTAACTGTTATGTTTTGGTATAATAAACGATATTTTTTGCACCTTTCAATTCACCTGTGGTGAATATAGAATTGCTGTTTTAAGATTTACGTAGATGCTGCGTCAATGAACAATGCTGGGTGTGCAAAAGTCAAAAAACACGTAACTGTTATGTTTTGATATAATAAACGGTATTTTTTGCACCTTTCAATTCACCTGTGGTGAATATAGAATTGCTGTTTTAAGATTTACGTAGATGCTGCATCAATGAACAATGCTGGGTGCGCAAAAGTCAAAAAACACGTAACTGTGATGTTTTCGTACGATACACGGTATTTTTGGCAACAAACAACCTGTGCTGACTACAAGATTGCTGGATTGTAATTTAACTGCAAGGTGGATATATAAACAGTCACAGGTGTAATGGGTAAAATGAAAATGAACACCTATCTGAAATGTATACTGATAATAAAAGTGGAGTTTTGCAGCTAACAAAGAGACCTGCAGTTACTAGAAATGGTGTGTATCCAATATAAGTTCTCGCTGCCCAATATCCAGGAAATATTGCAATAGCAAAACTGTTAATAATAAAGATATTCCACTCCAATGTCTACACTCAGGCTTGGTGATCTTTTTCCCGTGTTCTTTATAGACAGAGCTTGTCTGTGGGCGGCCGCGGGGGGCCCCGCAGCTCCCACCGCCGTGAATTTACTGCGGTAGATGCTGCTTTAAAATTCTCTAGCTAACTACATAAAATCTTAAAATCTCTAATCTAACTAAATTGGAAGGATCACAGCTAATAGTAGAGGTTTCTCTGTGCAGAAATAGACTAATTTCGCTGAGCTGTTTGGCCACAGGCAGAGCGCAGGTCCTATCCCTATGAGACGCTGAGAGACACTGAGGCTGAAACAGGAAATGCTGCTCTATGTAAAACGAGGTCATGTGATTTTTCCAGCCAATCGCAACCATACACATCCCAGTCATGACGTCGCACACACATCTCTCCCTGCTCTATTCTGTAATCTGATTTGCTGGCCGCCAAAATTACGGGAAGCGCCGAAAAAGGCGCGATCTTAATAGATGATGCACAGATTTTAACCTTAATTATCGCATGATCTGGAAATTTCGATCACCATAAAAACCTTGCTGATTTCAACTTTGTCGATAAAAATCGCTCAACACTACATAGGATATAATGGGTCTTTGTCTCTCCTATTCTGATTAGTCAATTCTCCTCTATAGGTTATAATGGGACATTGTCGCTGCTATTCTGATTGGCTGTTTTATGCTGACCAATGAGAATAGCTTACACAATTTGAATTACTGTATTTTCCGGCAATTCTCTCTATTGCAATTCCTTATATAGCGCCGGTCTCAGCGACAAACGCGTTGTTCAGGATTTAATTGATTTATGTTTATAGAAGGGTTCGGCTCTTTATCTGATAATGTTTTACATTTAATAAAAATAATTTTTTGATTAATACTTCATGCCGCACGACGCTGAGTGCCGAGATTTCAGTGCGCCGCTCTCTCCATAGACTATAATGGGAGAAGTAGCTCGTGCTCTGATTGGCTCGGATAGCCAAGCCCCCGCTCGCTCAGCCAATCAGCTCTTTTCTGTCTTTTTACTGTATTTTGAATTATCCCGCCGAGGATTCTGATTGGTCTAAACTTCTCCATAGACTAGAATGGGTCTTTGTCGCTCCTATTCTGATTGGCCGAGCTAGCCAAGCCCCCGCTAGTTCAGCCAATCAGCTCTTTTCTGTCTTTTTACTGTATTTTGAATTATCCCGCCGTGGATTCTGATTGGTCTAAACTTCTCCATAGACTAGAATGGGTCTTTGTCGCTCCTATTCTGATTGGCCGAGATAGCCAAGCCCCCACTAGCTCAGCCAATCAGCTTTTTTTCAGCATTTTTACTGTATTTTGAACTGTCCCGCCGTGGATTCTGATTGGTCAATCCTTCCCCATAGGTTTTAATGGTTCACTGTTCATGGCTCCTATTCTGATTGGCTGGTTTATGCCGACCAATGAGAATAGCTTTCAGAATTTGAATTACTGTATTTCCCGGCAATTTCCAATATCCTAATTCTTGAATTAGGATATTGGAAAGTGATTTTGTTTTATGTATTTTTTGCGCCGTTCTAGAGTTTTGGAAAGTGTTTTTTTTTTAAGTATGTTTATTTTTTACGTTCAGCTCTTTTCTGACACTGTTTTCCGCCTTTATAAAGGCGATTTTTGAATCATACTCCTGCTGCACGGAGCGGAGCGCCGAGATTTCTGTCGCGATCTTCTATCTGCTTCCTCGCATGTTCCGATCCTGCTTCACTGCGCCTCTGTCGGAGGATTTAGACCCAAAAAAAACAGGTCTGCCTGTCGGAGCTGCCGAGCGCTGCACTGCGCCGCGCTTTGCCGACTCGCCATCGTACATGCCTCGGAGTATATGAGCACGCCCACTGCCCACCCCTTCATGCGGGGCGCAGCTGAACGTGGCGAACGCTGCGCCTAACACCGCATCCCTGCGTCCGGCAGTATACGCCAAAAAACGGGCGAAAAGCCCAATCATACATGTCGCCCTAAATGACATTGACATGAATGATAACATATCCCTGACAATGCATATTTGGCTTACTTTCTACATGTATTGGTTTACATAAGTATGTGGTGCTTATGGGTTAAAGCCAGTGTCACACTGGGAGCTTTGAGGATCACTGGGGAGTTGATCTTGGGGACCACCCCATAGCTACTGTACATAAAAATATTACCTGTTAATTTTTAGGCCTCTCAGACATAAATGTGTGCATTTTACCACATAATACAGTGTGCAAAACAAAACTGCATTGTGCAGTATTCTATACCAAGTGACTCACATGTCTGTCTGTCTCATATGTCTTTCTGTCTCATGCATTTGTCACAGTCTAACGTATCATAGATAGAAACAAGGCTAAGTGGCTCCATCCATATCCACCTCTCATCGGCCCACATACACTATCTACCTCCAAGTTTTCCCTTGGTCATGCATGTTACCGCTTTCTAAAATAGACAATACCATGAACACAATCAAGAAAGTAAAAGTGAAACCCCCTAACCACAAGCTCAAGGACAGGAATGCACTAACTATTACAATTAGTGATGAACGATCAGTAAAAAACAAATCTAGATCAAGTCGATTGCCGATTTTGAAGAAAATCATGTCGATTTTCTATCTCGATCTCGATTAATCGCCGATTCCCATTAAAGTCAATGGGAGAAGATGATCAGGTTAATTTTTACACTGAAACAGGTGAGGAGAAGCTGGAATTACCATCCAGAACAGTAAAGTGGATACATGGTACATCTTAGTGAAGACAATTTGGCTCTAAGAGTCACAGAGAAAAAATCACAGGCTAAAATAATTCATTCTTTTCAATGGCTAACTGAAAAGATGATGACAGCGTAGCCACAGCAGGTACAGCGGTAGCAGCTGCTACGGGGCCCCTTAGACACATAAGAAGACACCAGTATTTCAAATGCCACATGGTAACTGGCAGGAGACCCCTATCACTTGTCATATATATGGTGGCAGCAATAGCATCCCAATGAGGAATACGGAGGTTCAGCTGGCAGGGCCGTAGTTATAGGGGGTGCAGTGGTAGCCAGGGTTGCCGTCAGTCATCTATTAACCATTTCAGGGCCCCATGCAGCTAAATCAAATAGGGCCCTCACCCATTACTAGTTCCTATTTTTAACATATCACTGGGTCCCTTTTTGATTAGGGTCCCTGACAGGAGTACTGCCCTATTGGCACTCCTGGCACCCCTTTTAAGGTAGCCAGACCCCAAAACCACCAAAAATGACCTTATGGACACTAAGAATAAAATTTGCAAGAAGAAATAAGTATTTAAAATAAGATTTTTTTCAATAAGACCTTGACTATCGCTGTATTTTACAGTAACATGACCCTAAAAGCAGCAAAAATTACCTTTTGGACAGTCACAATAAAAGTAGCAAGAAGAAATTATTATTTGAAACAGGACATTGATTATTTGAAACAGGACATTAACTATTGCTGTCTTTTACAGCAGCATGACCACAAAACCAGAAAAATAACATTTCGGACACTCAATAGAATTAACAAGAAGAAAAGAGTTTTTAAACAAGAATTTTTTTTAATAGGACATTGACTATCGCTGTCCTTTACAGCAGCTTGACCCCAAAACTAGCAAAAATGACCTCTTGGACACTCAGAATAAAATTAGCATGAAGAAATTAGTATTTTAAACAAGTTTTTTGGGAATAGGACATTGACTTTTGCTGTCTTTTACAGCAACATGACCACAAAACAAGCAAAAATTAGCCTTTGAAGCAAGAATTTTTTGAATAGGACATTGACTATCGCTGTGTTTCACAACAACATGATCTCAAAACAAGCAAAAACAATGTTCTTAAATGCCTATACTTTGCAACTGGCAATTAGGAGTAGAAATAGATTTTTTTTCTATGGATTATCTGTGAAATGAGGCATTATGGAAGAATGGTGTGCTGTACACTGGCTGTCCCCCCCAAAACTGCAGCAATTCAATTTTGGGCACATAATGAAATTTTCTGCAAGAAACCAGTATATCACAGTGATTTGTTTTGAGAGATTTCCATAACAGTGTCTTCTGCACAAGCTTCCCCCCAAAAATTGCAGCAAGGAAGCTTAGGGCAATGCAAAGATGCAGTCAGCAGCAATATCAAAATCTCTGACTATTACTGTCTAGGATTCCCTAATCTTGCTGTACCCCAACCCTAACTAATCTATGTAATCTAATCGAGATCGAGAAAAACTTAAAAATCAACTCGATTTCAACTTTTCTCAATTAAATCGCTCATCTCTATTTACAATCAAGGACAAGTGTTCACTGCCACTATACCATCGTTAATATAGCCTACTGTACAATACCGCCATATAGATACCACAGAGTGGTCACATGCTATGACAACATCTCCCAAAACTCATCCATGAAGAATTTACTACACAAACATCTTAGCCTTAGACTCACTTTATCAGCACTTGCCTACCAATTCCTATCTCTCTTATAGGCACCCCCCATTAAGTAAGTAGGTAATAATGTTGCCCACCATTAAGTAGGTATGTATATAGACCCCAAGAAGGTAGATACATAGGTCGACTGTAGGTAGGTATATTGGCCCCCATTAGGTATATAGCTTTATATAGGCCCCCTGTAGGTAGATATACAGCCCCTGTAGATATGTATTCCCACTGTAGGTAGATAAGTTGGTATACAGTCCCATGTAGATGGTAGTTATATATGCCCCCTGTAGGTAGATATACAGTCCCTATACATATGCCCTCTGTAGGTAGATTGGAAGGTATACAGCCCAGTGTAGATGGTACATATTAATGCCCACTGTAGGTAGGTATATATGCACCCTGTATATAGATAGGTATATGGTCCCTGTAGGTAGATGCTGTCCCCTTGTAGGTAGATACTGGCCTCCTGAAGGTAAATACTTGCTCCCTGTAGGTAGCTGCGGGTCCCCTGCTGGTAGATATTGGTCACTGTAGGTAGATACTGGTCCTCTGTGGTAGAAACTGGCCCCCTGAATGTAGATATGGCCCCTGTAGGTAGATACAGCCCCGATTAGGCAGATTCTGGCCCCCTGTAGGCAGATGCTGGTCACTGTAGGTAGATGCTGACCCCCTGTAGGTAGATACTGGCTCCCTGTTGGTAAATACAGCCCCCTGTAGGAAGATATGGCCCCCTGTAGGTAGATAGTGACCCCCTGTAGGTAGATGCTTGCCCCTTGTAGGCAGATACTGGCCCCTTTTGGCAGATAAGGAAAAAAAAACATACTCACCTCTCCCTGCTCCTCCACTGAAAGCTTGCTCCGGGAGCTTGTGTCCGGCGTGAGCAATATGACATCATCCCACTCCCTACACAGCGGCACATTGTTTCCGTTATCTCCTTGGCCTTAATCCTAGTGCCTAAACCCCGGGTTTTCAGCCTAGGAGATACATCAGCGCATGAGTTGTGAGAACCTCATATCATATCCCCTGCTCCGGCTCACAGGAGTATTCAGTGTGCGGTACAGAGAGCCAATAAGTATCACCTCTCTGTTCCTCCCTCGTTACAGCAATGTAGCCGGTCCTTTTGCCAATCAGCAGAGGTCCAATCCCTCTATTATTATTATAAAATTGAAGCCTTTTCTGCCATGCAACTCCATTAGTATAGATGAAGTTACCATTCCTCTGCTTTGGAGCCTCATGTGTAGTAGTCACATAGTCTCCAAAAAATTGGGAATCTCGCAAGAGAACAGAGAGTGACATTTGATCACTAGAGGTGATACCCCACTAGCGAGATACGTTTTGGAAGTACATAATGGTGAAATAAAGGTGCTTAAATTCTGGGGCATCTGTGTGAAAAAGCTAGGGGAAAGAAAGGGCGATCTGGATGTAGTTTTGTTACAGGAAGAGGCAAGATGGATATACAGACTCAATACATTGAAACCTAAAGGCCTAAATGAAGGCTTTTCATTTTCAGCATTTATTTAATCTTGCTGATTCCCTATATAATAATTTTTGAAGAAACATGATATATGTGATGAAGTACGGTCAGTGGAAATAGCACATGTGAATATATGACTATAGAAGCATCGGGGTTCACATATGTCTTTTCCTCCCTCCCATCTCCCTCCTGCCCCCCGCCCCCAGCCACTACGTTATCCCTCATTTTACCAGTGTCTTTTAATTATGATAGGTATTGATCACGTGAGGCCACGGTTTCTATTTAACAAATTGTATGTATATTGCTTCTGTGCATGGAGGGGTCTGTTGGCAGCTGAATCTTGTGGTATGTGCGCTCGCATTGTTGTGCCGAGATGCAGCCCGGGAGTAGATTACTACCTATTCATGTATATATTCATCTATGTATAGATTTATTGTTTCTGCTCGCTGCGTTGATTTTGTGCTAACTTTAAATACAATATATGGAGTATAGTGGTATGCAGATGCAATAGCGTTTGAAGATACTAATGTTTTTGCATGCTCCCATATTTTTGCATGCTCCCATTGTGACGTAATGAATTAGGTGGCTAGCCGTGACCTGTAAGAGTGAATCTTCAATGGGGAAGGTGTGAGGCGAAACTGCAGGAGGGAGGGTGGGCTAACCATAGAGCCTGCAGCTTTATTAAAATGAATATGAATATTACATGTAAAAGAGAAGTGGTGTATGGAAATTGTCTGAGACAATAGTGTACATTACAATGGAACATGTATTTAATAAGGCTTGCAGCTTCATTAAAATGAATATGTATATTAGATATAGAGGAGAAGTGCTTTATGGGAAGATAATATGACAATAGTGTACAGTACAATGGAATTTATATTCCCAATGAATATGCATATTAGACATGGAAGAGAAGGGGCTTATGGGAGTTGATAAAGCTGGTAGTGTGCTGTGGAATGTAACACCTATTCTGCTTAGTCCGTTCTAGGTGAGCCACGCAGTTGCAATAATATGAGAGAAATGAGATGGAAGCCCACCACAGTTAGGGCTGAGGTGTCTGTTGGTGCAGTGCGTTGGCGCGGGCAGTACGGTAAGATGGGGCGCAAGCCCGTTATGGAGATGGCGAATTTGTCTGAGGATTGTTGGTTTATGGGAGCATGGTGGCAGCTTTAGCAGCACATATTATGAGTGTGCGTGCAGGAGAGTGGAAGGGGGAGTGGGTTTTATGTGGATTCTCTGATGGCTAATTGGTGAGCACCTGAATAGGGTGTGTACCTAACATGATATAAAAGGAAGTGAGCTTAGACCACATGTGATCGGACCTCTAACCTCTGATGAAGCCAGGTTAGCTGGCAAAACATGTCGGGGAGGTCAGATATGATGTTTTAAATTGTGATTTCTCACCTCTGTCTACAAGTGTCACCTGCTGCAGGGGTGTCACAAGGGGGCCTTATTTGTTTTGTGTCAGTGAGATTAGGGACGACTGCCCAAGTGGTAGGCTTGGGATCCCTTACTGGAGCTAGTAAATTGCTGTATATATAAGGCCTTCCTGTTAATAGGTGGTGCTCCACCAGACTTGATAATAGAAAAGGAACTATTCCTTCCTTCAGAAGTAGAAAAGGTTAAATGATGAGGTTAGAAATCAGGTTTTTAAATAGTGTGTATAGAGGTTAAGAGTTATATATAATAAAAGTTACGTTTTAGTGTTTTACAGATAGAGAACTGATAGAGTTTAAGTTTGCCTATGGCAAAATAGTAAATATAGTGATCATGTGTAGTAGGGGTCACTAAACTGTTGTATTAGACACACATCTGGTAACCTTATGCTTCCTTTTGGTGGTGAGCTGCTCCACTGTAAAGTGTTGGTCCTGCCTTGAGCACTTTTGTAGCAATTTTGAGCACTCACATTAGTGGCAAGTGGCATTCCGCAGTTTCCAAGTTGCTTATTTGCAATGATTAGTGTTGAGCGATTATTATCGACAAAGTTGAAATCTGCACAGTTTTTATGTTGATCGAAATTTTTAGATCATGGGATAATTTAGGTTAAAATCTGTGCATCATTTATTAAATCGCGCCATTTTCCGGCGCTTGATCCTGTCATTTTGGCGGCCAGCAAATCAGCTTACAGAATAGAGCAGGGTGAGATGTGTGTGCGACGTCAGGACTGGGATGTGTATGGTTGCGATTGGCTGGAAAAATCACATGACCTCGTTTTACATAGAACAGCCATTCCTGTTCATGATCAGTGTCTCTCAGCGTCTCATAGCAGTAGGACGTGCGCTCTGCCTGTGTCCAAACAGCTCAGCGAAATTATTCTATTTCTTCACAGAGAAAGATCTACTGTTAGCTGTGAGCCCTACAACTTAGTTAGATCAGAGATTGGAAGATTTTATGTAGTTAGGTAGAGAATTTTAAAGGAGCATCTACCGCTGTAAAGTCACGGGGGCGGAGTGGGGGGGGGGCCGCGGGCGAACACAGACAAGCTCTATAAAGAATACTGGATAAAGTTCACCAAGACTTAGTGTAGACATTGCACTGCAATAGCTTTATTATTAACAGTTTTCTATTGAAATATTTCCTGGATATTGGGCAGCCTGAACTTATATTAGGATAACACTTTTCCTTAAATGCAGGTCTCTTTGTTTGGTGCAAACTCCATTTTTTTATCTATACTTTAGTAGGTGTTCTTTTTCAATTTTGCCCATTCCAGTTTGTTGATAACCACCTTGCATTAAATTAGAATCCACAATTTTGTGCAACAGGTTTATAGGTGCCAAAAAATTACCTTTTATTATCTGAATACATTTAAAAACGTGTTTTTTTTCTTGGCGCATACAGCTTTATTTATTAGGACCTTTATTAAATTGAATACACAATTGTGAATCACCCCAGGCGAATTGAAAGGGGCCCCAAAAAAACCTTTTTTTTTTTTCCAATTCATTTCAGATACTGTCTTTTCCCTTTTTGCACACCAGCTTTTTTCATTTGGGGACCTTTCACTTAAAAGTGAATACAGCAATTTTTGTCAACCCCAAAGGGGAAATTTAAAGGTGTAAAAAAACCTTTATTTTCCCCAAATACTTTTAATACGGTTTTTTTTTTTTTGGCACAGGCCAAACTTTGTTAATAGATTAATTTGCATTAAATGTGAAACAGCAATTTTGTAGTCAACCCCAGGTATTTAAAGGTGCCAAAAATCCTTTTTTTATCCAAACAAAGTATGGTTTTTTTCACTTTTTCGACTACACCTTTTTTCATTGAGGCACCCTTTCACTAAAAAGTGAAACAAATTTTTTAGTCACCCCAGTGAAATTTATAGGGGGCCAAAAATACCTTTTATTTTCCGAATACATTTCAGAACATGTTTTTTCACTTTTCGAGGGCCCGCTTTGTTGATAGATCTACTTTCGTTAAATTTGAATCCAGCAATTTGTAGTTACCACAGGGGAATTTAAGGGGCCAAAAAATACCTTTTTTTATCCGAATCATTACAGATATTTTTTTTTTCATTTGGCGCAAACAGCTTTTTTCATTGAGGGGCCCCTTTCCTTAAATGTGAAAACTCATTTTGTAGTCACCACATGAATGAAGGTGCCAAAAATACCCCTTTTAATTACCGAAAAAATTTCAATTACATGTTTTTTACTTTAGCAATACACTTTGTTCATTGAGGCACCTTGCACTTAAATGTGAATACGCAATTTTGTAGTCACCTTCAGGTGAATTGATAGTGCTAAAAAATACCTTTATTAATCCGAATACATTACAGATATTTGTTTTTTCACTTGGGCACTACACTTTGGTTCATTGAGGCAACCTTGCACATAAAGTGAAATACTGCGAATTTGTGAGTCCACACAGGTGAATTGATAGGAGCCAACAAATACCTTTTATTATCCGAATACATTACAGATACGTGTTTTTTGCACTTTGGCCCAGTCCAGTATTTGTTGATAGAGGCCACCAATGGCAAGTTAAATTTGAATCCATGCAATTGTGTAGTTACCACAGGTGAATTGATAGGGCCAAAAAGATACTTTTATATCCGAATACATTTACAGATACTGTTTTTTTTGCACTTTTGCCAGTCCAGATTTGTTGATATAAGCCACCTTGCAGTTAAATATGAAATCCAGCAATTGTGTAGTTAACCACAGGTTAATTGATAGGTTCCAACATACCGTTGTATTATCCCTAAAAAATTACAGATAACGTGTTTTTTTTGACTTATGGCGCACTACAGCTTATTTTCATTGAGGCACCTTGCACTTAAATGTGAATACTGCCAATTGTAGTCACCATCAGGGATGAATTGAAAGGTGCCAAAAATACCTTGTATTATCCGGAAATAAATTTCAGATACGTTGTTTATTCACTTTGGCGCAGTCCAGCTTTGGTTGATAGATCTACTTTGAAAGTTAAATTTAATACCAGCAATTTTGTAAAGTCCACCACACGGTGAAATGATAGGTGCCAAAATACCTTTTATTATCCAATACATTTCAGATACGTGTTTTTTCACTTTGGCGAGGCCAGCTTTGTTGAGTAGATCTCCTTTGCAGTTACAATTTTGTGAGAGTACACTCAATTTTGTAAGTCACCAACAGGTGAATTATAGGTGTCAAAAATACCTTTTTATTGTCGAAGACATTTCAGATACGTTTTTTTTCACTTTGGGCGGCAGGCCAGCTTAGTTGATAGATCTACTTTGCAGTTAATTTTGAATCCAGCAATTTTGTTTTGATTGAGGGATTGTAGAATAGCGTGTTATTTGCCGTCTTTAAATAAGAGACTTTCCAAAACTCACGTCTCCGTACCTTCTCAAATTTTTAATATTTCTGAACAAGGGAGCAATCAGAGTGGTAAGCGAGCAAAAGGGGGGGTAGAACATTGAGGTAGAGTACGATAGAAGGTGCTTCTCCTTCCAGTGCTGGCGACAAAACGCATGCCAGCGATCGTCCAGTTTTGCAGGACCGTCAGGCCTGTCATCGCTGGGTCAGGGCCTGTGAATCTCAGTAACGAACGCGTCGCAATGCTGGTCCTTCAGTGTTAATGCAACCTACATCCAGCATTCTTCCCTCCTCGTCCTCCGCCATTCACGGCCACAAATGGTCATCAACATCATCAACAGCATCCGTCACAACATGAAGCATCCCAAATGTCACTCGGTACCCACCACTGTTGGATAATCCCTTATCTGAAGACCCTCTTAGATGAAAAAATGCGGTGGGGTCAGAATGCATGTTTAAAAGATCAGGAGGAGGAGAAGGAAGCCGGTCAATCAGCTAAAATCCCGGGCGGTTCGGCAACGCCTTACAGTTCCCTCTTGCTTGTAGCCCGCAGCTCCTGGATGCAGATTCAGGACGAGGAGTCACCTGTGTTGATGATGATGATGACCGACATTGCTAATCCACAATGGTCCTTTTTCAGCAGAATTTGCTTGCGAGCGCTTCATCCTGGACGAGAGGAATACGAGGGTAGAGTCAGTTCGGGTTCCGCCTCAAAAAGGGAGAGGGCGTCCGCAGAAGTCCGCTGATATGATCCACCAGCCACGGTCACGCAAAACCCCGCTCCTCCCTTAATCGCCATCCTGGGCCTTCTTTGACCAGCCTCTGATTCACCCAGCGATGTCATATGCAGGCCTTTGCCCGTAAACGATAAGGAAAGGCAAGAAACTTAAGGTGGTTAACCACCACCAACAGGTCCCTATCACATGCAGCGAAGAGTAGTGTCGTGAGTTGAAATGGAGCCAACACATGGCCAAAAAACCAGGACCGACGCCATGGGCCTCCAACCTCTGTCACACCCTCTGTCTCCGCCTCGCTCCTCTGCTCCTACCAAGCGTTCCTCAGCTGCCCCATTCTCTCAGAGTCCATGATCAGGATCAGCCTCCGCATCATCCTCCAACCGTCGCCCGAGTACCACCAGCACCACCAGAGACCCATCCTACCCCTTCTCCTTCCGCCAGATTGACGACCTGCACACCGTACAGCGCCATGTCCCTGAGCAGCCAGCCTTCTGTCTTCCAGTTTTGGGAGCAGAAGAAACAACTTTACCCAAACCATCCCAAAGCCAAAAGCCTGAATGTCGGCATTGCAGGGCTTTGGCCTTGGAAATGTTGTGCCTTTCCGTCTGGTGGGACACAGATGGGTTTTCCGCCACGTCATGGCCCCTTGCCTGCCCCCAATACCAGATGCCGAGCAGGCATTTTTCTTTGCCAGAAAAGCATCCCTGCCCTAGCCTGCCACGTGTCATCTAAAATTTCAAGCGCGTTGTCTGCATCTGTGGCCTGCAAAAGTCCATCTGACCACCGACACATGGACTAGTAATCAAGGCCAAGGGCCGCTAATCTCTGTGACCAAGCTCCACTGGAGGTGAGCTGGTGGGATGTCTCATGGGGTGACGGTGCTCTCCAGGCTCGGCGCACGCTCTTGCAAAACCGCATGGATGGTTGCAGGGGATCTTCACCCAAGGTCCTCTGGTGGCATCATGTGCCCAGAAAACCAGTAGGTGTTGAAATTAATCTTGGCGTGGGAGACCGTCCACATCACCAGGTCAGGAGCTGCTGGACGGCGCACCGGCAACTGATACCGAGCGCTGGCTGGGTGTGACAATAACCTTGTTCCAGGCAAGGTGGTGTGCGATAAAGGGGCGAAATCTGCTGCCTGCCCTTAAGATCGGTTCGCTGGAGCACATCCCTTGCTGGCAAGATGTCATGAACCTTGTCTCCGGAAATTTCTAAAGAGCTACCCGTGTCTGGAGCTGCCTGCTATAGAAGCTTCGGAAGTCTAATTCGCACGTCCCGCCGTTCGCCACCCAGCTTCGTCCCGCCTGGCATGCGTTGCAAGCGTCCAATCCTCTGGCCTCACCCGTCAACCGTCTCATTTGTTGACGTGGCCAACAACGCTGGAATTCCAACCCTCTCACAGGCTTCCAGCGATTGAGGCAGCAGCACAATGCGCATTAACGCAGTACAAGGACACAGTGGCCTGACAAGCATGTTGTGGACCTCGGGTGTTGAGCCAACCGAGAGTGGAGGCAGGTGAAAGAGCTCTGCACCATCCCTTCGCCAGTTTTGAAGAAGCTACCAAAATGGTCCATGCAGACAATCGCCCTTGTCAGTAGTTGAGCATTGTGTGATCTTGTTCATGGAACGATCTTTGGACACTCTGAAACAACATTTCCCGCCCAGCGACGGAGGAGAGACCGGACACAGATGCCGGACCACTGAGCCTTTCTGTCCGTCAAATCCACAAGGCCCGACAGTTTTCAAATTTCATCGGTCCTTCATTAGGCAGTGGTTCCGGATCAAAGACTAGTGCAAGGTGGCGCATACAGCCTCAGGGTGGCATCATCTCAGGCCAATGTCAGGGCTCAAGTTGAGCTGGTGCCCGTAGACAGAGGAGAGGAGTGGAGGTAGTTCCTATACACCGACGTTACCAGACGTCCCGTCTTGGAAAGAGTTTGGCAGCGAATTTGAGGCGGAGGAGGAAGATGAGGAGATCAGTTTTGCATGCCCCTCGACCCAGAGGCTTGGGAAAATCAGGCGCCATCTCTCACAATTAGTGATTGGATGCTCATTCCTCCAACATGATCCCTGCATTAAGGCCATCAAAATGAACAACAGTTTACTGGGTGCCACCCTCCTGAACCCCGGTACATAAACAAAACTCAGCACTTTCCTTCCACCCACCCAAATAGAGAGTAAAATATCAGGAAAATGATGGAGACCTTGCTGATTGATCGAACGTGAGACATCTGTTTTGCGTCTCTTCACTTTCCCCAAATGTCGACGGTGGAACAACATCAGCGACGGTGACAGCAGTAGAGTGCCAAGTAGCTGTAGCGGCAGCAGCAGGCAAGGTGGCAGATAAGCCTAATGGGGACCACTGGCAATCTTTTATTTACCACCTCACCAACCATTGCAATGCAGGCACACCATCCACACACAGAGACCAGCTTAAGATCACGAGCACGACTATCTTCTGCGTCTCAACACCGATGTTTTTTGTATGTGCTCTGTGCTACCGGACCCAATAGACGTTCTAGTGTATCCAAAATGGACTAATGGCCCGAGCTGGCTCGCCACGCCATAGAGGTGTTGTCCTGCACAGAGCCAGAAGTCATATCTGAGTCGGACCTTCATACAGCGGGAGGATTCATTACAGACAAACCATCCGGCTATGCACGAGATAATGTTGCTCGTTTTACGTTTTCATCAAGATGAAATCAGCATGGATCTCTGATATGTTGTTGCCCCAATTGCCTGAGGTCACCGATATAAGTTTCCCGAGTTCTTCTCATTCCACTTCAAACAGAAATGGTCCTCTTGAAAAATGTTTTTTTAAAATGATCATTTCTTACTGCAATTTTGTATTCTCTTTTCCCAACAGTTCATTTTGCTGTGTTTTGCTGTGTGAGACTGTAAAAGGACACCAATTTTCATGACAACACTGATTCCCATTTAAACTCACTTTATCTTTAAAGTTTCCGCATTGTCAATGGTTTCGAGGTCATGTGCGTGAGATACAGCTCATAATTATGGGCCTTTGGAACAGAAATGGTGGCTTATAAGTGGCATTTCTCTCCCTCACAATTTTAATAGTGGCTGAGCAGTCATATTTCTAATTTTTTGGGTGGGTCATTATCTGTGAGATACAGCAAATAATCTGGTCCTTTGTAAAAGATAATGTGGCTTCTAAGTGGCATTCCTCCTCACACAATTTAAACAGTGGCTGAGAAGGTCATTTTTTGTAATTTTTTTTGGTCATGCTGCTTGAAATGCAGCCAACTACTACAGGTCCTATTATAAAAAACAATGTTGTTTCTAACAGACATTTGTTCTTTCACAATTTTCCAAAGTCGCTCAAGGTCAAGCATTGAATTTTTTGGGGGCATTTTGCTTTGAAATGCAGAATACTACAGTCCTATTATAAAAAAAAAAAAAAATGTTGTTTTCTAACAGACATTTTATTTGTTTCTTCACAATTGTCAAAGTGGCTTCAAGGTTCATGCTTTGAAATATTTTGAGGGGCATTTTGCTTTGATATGCCAGCTATACTACAGGTCCTATTTATAAAAAGAATGTTTGTTTCTACTAACAGACAATTTGTTATTCAACAATTGTCCAAAGTGGGCGGCAAGGGTCATGGCTTTTAATTTTTTGGGGCATTTTGCTTGTGACATGCAGGCTATACTACAGGTCCTATTTGAAAAAAATGTTTGTTTCTAACAGACATTTGTTTTCTTCACAGAATTGTCAAAAGTGGCTGATGGGTCATGTGTGATTTTTGGGGCATTATTGCTGTGAAATGCAGCTATGCTACAGGTCCTATTTAAAAAAAAGTTGTTTCTAACAGACAATTGTTCTCACAATTGTCAAGAGTGGCTCAAGGAGTGTGATGGTGAGCTATCAGAAACAGGAATATGTAAGGGCACGTTTATGGAAACATATTTCAAAAATGACTTGTTTTTGCAAGATCTTTAAATAGTCTATCATCCCCGTGTATTGAGACAACCCATTTAATACAATTAAAAAAAGAGAAACAAAGACATGGTGGGATTCCATCCTATTTTAAAAATGTGTTTTCTAGAATTAAACTACTAAAAAAACTTGCATGTACAAAATAGCTGTTCAAAAAATTCCCTCTGAATTGTACAAGGGAGGTACAGGAAAACTTAACCAGATGTAGGTTATTCAGAGGACATGGAGTATGGAGCACTGACAGAGAACAAAGTACAGCGACAATTTCCTCCAGCACGTTGAGTAAAATGGAGAAAAAGAATCCCAAGAAAAGGGGCAAAACGGGCCAACCGGGTATGGGACCAGGAGAGCGCCAGCCAGTATGTCCAGTGAAACGAAGCTCTTTTCCGGCATTTTATACGGGGTCGAAAGTTGGGCCGTTTGGCCCAGGACAAGGAAGTTATGTCCAGTTGAAACTAAAAATGGTGGTTGAAAGACTCCTTTTTCCGGCACTTTTTAATCTGGGGTCATTCAGGTTTGGGGTCATGCTTTTGGGCCCAGGACAGGTATAGTCAATGTCCAGTAAAAACAAAAAATGGTGGTTGAAAGACTCTTTTTCCGGCACTTTTAAATCTGGGGGTCATCGGGTTTTGGGGCTCATGCTGCGTTCCAGGACAGGGATATTCAATTTTCCAGTTCAAGTAAGATGATGGTTCAAATCATACTGCCTTCTGGCACTTTTTAATTTGTGGGTGATGCGGGTTTTAAGGGTCATGCTGTGGTACAAGACAGGGGATAGTGAATGGTCTGTGATTTTTTTTCTGTGGCTTTTATAACCTAGTGTGTTGCCTAAGATGTAGCACGTATCCATTTGACTGTTGTGGATGTTAATTCTGTTCTCCAGCCCTGTTTGGGTGTAAGAATGAAGGTGTTGTTGCTCTCCCATAGACTTTAATGGTCATCGGCGATCATCTATCATCGACCATTGAATATCTTGTCGAAAATGGTCGACTATCGACCATCAACCGATGTCGATGGGCAACGTAATCGCTCAACACTAGCAATGATGCCTTTTGTCCTCTCACACCTATACCACAGCAGCACGCGAACAGTGCCCTAACTGTACAGTTTCAGAAATACTGTCCAAAAGCCAATAATCATACCTTTTTGCAACGTTTATAAATCTCCCATGAATCTACCCAACGAGGGATATATGTTAAGACAACCTATCATATATACCCACCACGCCAGAAATGATCATAATAATGTAACTTGACTATTTATATTTCTCTTGGTGGCAATATCTGTGGTTGTTTTAATAAGTTCAGGCTTTAATGGGCATATGCCTAAAGGTCTATGGTAATAAAGAGATTAATTGCTTAAGGTGGTAAAGGGTTAAAGTATGCACTCCTGGCAGACCAATTATTGTTTTTTTTTTCTTTACCATGTTTTTTAAAAGTATAAGATAGCTAGGCTGGCCATGTTGGGTTTGCCAGACTGGAAGCCTCTTGCCATTTATTAATCAATTACCCTCAATTACTGGTTGAAAACCTGGTGTCAGTGAACACAGGGCAGTTCAAGGCACTAGGAAACAAACAAAAAGCCTTAAAGTTTTTTTTTTTGTTGTTGCAAAGGATAAAATGTTAATAAAATATTACATTTCAATGCTAATACTGTATGTACCTCATAAGTAGACTATGTGTACTTTCCAGTCTTTACATTCTGTACCTCAATTAATAATAATAATAATAATAATAATAATAATAATAATAATAATAATCTTTATTTATATAGCGCCAACAAATTTTGCAGCACTTTACAATGTAGAGGGTATAATTACAGACAAAAAGACAGACATTACACAGTAAAAGATACTTACAGATGAGACATAAGGTGTGAGGGTCCTGCTCGCGATCTACAATCTATTAGCGTGTATGGGTGAGAGGAAGGGTAAGGAGTGCTAAGTTTACAATGGTCCAGCCATGTTTCATAAATATGGGGTGGTTTACATAAAAATTGGGTGAACCTGTCACCCAGACGTACATTTTATTACAGATAAGTGCCAGTGGGTGACCTAGTGTAGGGAGTGACAAATGTGTGTGATAGAAGGTAGCGGTTAGCAATTAGGGATCTTGGTAGGCCTGCCTAGGAAGATGTATTTTCAGGGTAAACTATGAAGGTTAGGAATATTCCTGATAGTACATGGTAGGATATCCCAGAGAACTGGTACAGCATGTCTGAAATCTTGGAGACTGGCATGGGAAGTTTGGATGATTATGGTCTGTAGTTTGATATCAGCTTCAGAGCAGAGAGAGTGGGTGGGGTGGTAGACAGAGATGAGGAGGAGATGTGGGGGGTACAGCACTGTGGAGAGCTTTATGGTTGAGAGTGATGAGTTTATATTGTATCATGTGCTGAAAGGGCAACCAGTGCAGTGACTGACACAGGGTAGAGGTATCAGTATAGACAGAGGCGTAACTTTAAGCTCTGGGGCCCTAGTGCAAAAAGTGAAATGGGGCCCCTCAGTTATCATATGCCACTATCAATGCTGCTATCTCCTTATGTGGCAGGAGGGCTCTTGGGCCCCCTCAGGCTACAGGGCCCGGTAGCGACTGCTACCTCTGCACCCCTTGCAGCTACGCCCCTGAGTAAAGAAAGAAAGATGAGTCTGGCTGCTGCACTCAGGACAGATTGGAGAGTGGAGAATTTGCAGAGAGGGAGACCGATAAGAGTCACAGTAGTCAAGACGAGAAAAAATAAGAGCCACAATGAGAGTTTGAGTTGTTTCCACAGTGAGAAACAGACGGATTCTGGAGATGTTCTTCAGTTGCAGGTGACAGGAACAGCAAAGGATTGGATATAAGGAGTGATGGTCAGAACGGAATCTAGTATAAACCACAAGACAGAGGGCCTGCTGCCTAGGAGTTATGCAGGTACCACACACTGAGACAGAAATAGCAGATGAGAGTTGGTTAGTAGTGATGAGCGATTGTGTCAACTATCGTTATTGAGTCGATAGTCGATATCGGCAATTATCATGCCGATGGTCGATAATCGATAACAGATTATCGTCGATAACCATTAAACTCTATGGGAGAGGAACAACAGCTTCATTCTTACACCCAAACAGGTGAGGAGAAGCTGGAATTAAAATCCACAACATTAAACTGGATATGTGCTACATCTTAGGCAAGACAATTAGGTTATAAAAGTCACAGAAAAAAAGTCACAGGCTATTCACTATCCCTGTCCTGTATCACAGCATGACCCTTAAACCTGCATGACAAACAAATTAAAAAGTGCCAGAAGGCAGTATTGTTTGAATTATCATTTTAGTTGAACTGGACATTGACTATCCCTGTCCTGGAACGCAGCATGACTCTTAAACCTGTCTGACCCACAGATTACAAAGTGCCTGAAAAAGGAGTCTTTGAACCACAATTTTAGTTGAATAGGACGTTGACTATACCTGTACTGTACCACAGCATAACCCTTAAACCTGCATGACCCACGGATTAAAAAGTGCGAGAAAAAGGAGTCTTTGAACCACCATTTTAGTTGAACTGGACATTGACTTTGCCTGTCCTGGATTGCAGCATGACCCCAAAACCTGCATGACCCACAGATTAAAAAGTGCCGGAAGAAAGTAGTCTTTGAACCACCATTTTAGTTGAACTGGACAATGACTATACCTGTTCTGTACCGCAGCATGACCCTCAAACCTGCATGACCCACAGATTAAAAAGTGCCGGAAGAAAGTAGAATTTGAAGCAGTATTTTACTTGAACTGGACATTGACTATACCTGTCCTGGACTGCAGCATAACCCTTAAATCCGCATGACCCACAGATTAAAAAGTGCCAGAAAAAGGAGTCTTTGAACCACCATTTTAGTTGAACTGGACATAGATTATCCCTGTCCTGGAACGCAGCATGACCCTTAAACCTGTCTAACCCACAGATTAAAAAGTGCCTGAAAAAGGACTCTTTGAACAACCATTTTAGTTGAACAGGACTTTGACTTTGCCTGTCCTGGACTGCAGCATGACCCTTAAATCTGCATAATCCACAGATTAAAAAGTGCCGGAAAAAGTAGTATTTGAACCACCATTTTAGTTGAACTGGACATTGACTATACCTGTCCTGTACCGCAGCATGACCATTAAACCTGTGTGACCCACAGATTAAAAAGTACCAGAAAAAGGAGTCTTTGAACCATCATTTTAGTTGAACTGGACATAGACTATCCCTGTCCTGGACCGCAACATGACCCTTAAATGTACATGAACCACAGATTAAAAAGTGCCTGAAAAATGAGTCTTTGAACCACCATTTTAGTTGAACAGGACATTGACTATGCCTGTTCTGGACTGCAACATGACCCTTAAATCTGTATAACCCACAGATTAAAAGGTGCCGGAAAAAGAAGTCTTTGAACCACCATTTTAGTTGAACAGGACATTGACTATCCCTGTCCTGGACCGCAGCATGACCCTCAAACCTGCATGACCCACAGACTGAAAAGTGCTGCAAGCAAGTAGTCTTTGAAGCAGTATTTTAGTGAAATGGACATTGACTATCCATATCTTGTAATGTAGCATGTTCCAATAACCCGCACAGGTGCCCACAGAAAATTTTGCAATGAGAAATAAACTATATTAAAAACAATCAATTTTCCAATACTGCTGCGGCTACAGGTACTTGCCATTCTACTGGTGACATTGTTCCACCGAAACAGATGTCCCCAGTAGGTCAACGAGGCCTGTCTGAAAATCCTGCATTGTACTGTCAAGTGGGTTGAAGGAAATTACTGATTAAGGCAGGTGAAGCTGTAAACCTGGATCATGCAGGTTTAGCTAGCAGGGCCGGAGTTAGAGTGGGTGGGGTGAGAGCCAGGGCTGGTGTTCGACATCTATTAACACGCAGGTTCAGCTTGAAGGGATGGAGTTAAAGTGGGTGCGGTGAGAGCCAGGGCTGGTGTTCGTCATCTATTAACACGCAGGTTCAGCTAGCAGGGCCGGAGTTACGGTGGGTGCGGGGAGAGCCAGGGCTGGTGTTCGTCATCTATTAACACGCAGGTTCAGCTTGCAGGGCCGGAGTTACAGTGGGTGCAGTGAGAGCCAGGGCTGGCGTCCGTTATCTATTAACATGGCAAAAATGAAGCAGCAACGAAAACAGTCGTGCTGAAGCAGAGCGCGGAAGCGGAAGTGTGAGCTAAGACCTCCAGCCTTCCTTAGTACACAGTCCAGACCTGGATAGCGCTTAAGAAATTTCTGCCTCTACGAGAGCGCTTGCCACTCCGTATTAGTGCGGACCAATTAAGCTTCACTTGTAAATGCTGGTAGTTGACACTCCTGTTCCACCCAGGTGCCCTTTTTCTTGGCTTTCTTTTTCTAGTTTTATTCAACATGTTGGAGGAAATTGTCTCTGTTCTTGGGGTGGCGAATGTGCTCCATACTCCATGTCTTCTGAATAACCTACATCTGTTCAAGTCTTCCTGTACCTCCCTTGTACAATTAAAATGAATATTTGTATCAGCTATTTTGTACATGCAAGTTTTTTAGCAGTTTAATTCTAGAAAACACATTTTTAAAATAGGATGGAATCCCACCATGTCTTTTTTTTCTTTTTTTTAATTGTATTAAATGGGTTGTCTCACTACAGGAATTGCTAGCTATGTTAAAAATCTTGCAAAAACAAGTCATTTTGCAATATGTGTCCATTAACAGTGTCCTACCTATTCCTGTTTTTGACAGCACCATGCCCCATAAAATTCAAAACATGACCCTTCAGCCACTGTTGACAATTGTGAAGAACAAATGTCTGTTAAAAACCACATTTTTTACAATAGGACCTGTACTATAGCTGTATTTCACAGCACTATGCCTCCAAAATTCAAAACATGACCCTTTGGCCACTGTTGACAATCGTGAAGAACAAATGTCTGTTAGATACCACATTTTTAAAAATAGGACCTGTAGTATAGCTGTATTTCACAGCAGCATTTACTTCTCAGCCACTGTTAAAAATTGTGAGGGAGAAATGCAACTTAGAAGCCACATTTCTATTCCAAAGGACCTTGATTATAGCATTATCTCACAGCACCATGACCCCAAAACCATTGACAGTGTGAAAAATTTTAAAGATGGAGTAAATGGAATACGTTTTTTCATGAAACCGTGTACAATTGGTGTCTTTACAGTCTCCTCAAAGCAAAACCAGCAAAATGACCTTTTGGGAACTGAGAATAAAAATTGCAGTAAGAAATTATCATTTAAAAATTTTATTTTCAAGAGGACCATTTCTGTTTGAAGAGGAATGTGAAGTAGACCGGCAACTAATCGGTGACCTCGGCAATTGGGGCCACAACATCATCAGAGATCCACGCCTGATTCATCTTGATGAAAGTCAAACGATCCACATTATCAGTGGAAAGCCGGATGCGTTTGTCTGTAATGACTTCTCCAGCTGTGCTGAAGGTCCGCTCAGATATGACGCTGCTGGGCAGGACAACACCTCTATGGCGTGGCGAGCGAGCTTGGGTCATTCATCCATTTTGGATATCCATATGTCGATTGGGTCTGGAACATATCCAAAAACATCAGTGTTGAGACGCAGATAGTCATGCACCATGATCTTAAGCCGGTCTCTGTGTGTTGTATGTGTGCCCTGCAATACATGTGTTGGTGAGGTGGTAAATAAGGATTGGTAGAGATCACCCAATAGGCTTCTGCCACAATGCCTGCTGCTGCGGATACTTGGTACTCTACTGCTGTCATGTTGCTGACGTTGTTCCACCGTGATATTTGAAGAACATGAAGCAGACGCAACAGATGTCTCCAGTTGATCAATCATCACGGTCTCCAATTCCTGCATTTTACTCTCTATTTGGGTGGGTGGAAGGAAAGTGCTGAGTTTCGCTTTATACCGGGGATCGAGGAGTAACTGTTGTTCATTTTGATGGCCTTAATACGAGGAACATGTTGGAGGAAATGGAGAATCCAAGCACTCATGTGAGAGATGGAGCCTTGATTTCCAAAGCCTCTGGGTCGAGGGGCACTAGCAAACTGATCTTCATCATCTTCCTCCTCTCCCTCAAATCCGTGCCAACCTCTTTCCAACGCAGGGACAACGGTAACGTCGGTGTCCAGGAATACCTCATCCTTCTCCTCAGCTTCCTCCACCTCAGCTTCAACACAGCCCCGACTTGCCTCAGATGATGTATCCTGAGAGCTGAGGCGCTGCCTTGCACCAGCCCTGGCCCCCGAGCCACTGCCTAATGAAGACCAATAAAGTTGTGAAACTGTCGGGCCTTCTGGATTCGACGGAGAGAAAGGCTCTGTGTCCGCATCTGTGTCCGTCTCCTCTTCGTCGCTGGTGGGACCTGCTGTTTCAGAGTGTCGAACGATTGTTCCAGAACTAAGGTCACCACAATGCTCATGCTGACAAGGGCATTGTCCGCACTGACCATTTTGGTGGTTTCTTCAAAATTCGCAAGGATGGAGCAGAGCTCTTCACCTGCCACCACTCTCGGTGGCTCAACACCCCGAGGTCCGCACCGCTGCTTGTCAGGCCATGTGTCACTTCATACTGCGTAATGGCATTGCGCTGCTGCCACAATCACTGGAGCATGTGGAGGGTGGAATTCCAGCGTGTTGCCACGTCAACAATGAGATGGTTGAAGGGGAGGTCGAGCTGACGCTGTATTGCAGTCAGCCGGGATGAGGCAGGGTGCGAATGGCGGAAGTGTGAGCTCAGACCTTGAGCCTTCCTCAGCAGGCAGTCCAGACCTGGGTAGCGCTTTAGAAATTTCTGGACGACGACTTTAATGACGTGTGCCAGGCAAGGGATGTGCTCCAGCCTACCGATCTTAAGGACGGCCAGGAGATTTCGACCGTTATCGCAAACCACATTGCCGGGCACAAGATTCTTGTCACCCAGCCAGTGCTCGGTCTCATTGCGAAGAGCCGTCCACAGCTCCTGACCTGTGTGTTGACGGTCTCCAAGACAGATTCATTTCAACATGACCTGGTTTCTCTGGGCACGTGATGCTACCAGTGGACCTTGGGGGAAAGAACCCTGCACCATCCCTGCAGTTTTGAAAAGTGTGCGTCGAGCCTGAGAGCCACCGTCACCACCAGAGACATCCACCCAGCTCACCCAGTGAGCTGTCACAGGGATATAGCGGCCTTGGCTGTGCTTACTAGTCCATGTATCGGTGGTCAGATGGACCTTGCTGGACACAGATGCAGACGACGCGCTTGAGATTTTAGATGATACGTGGCTGGCCAGGGAATGGACGGCTTTTCCTGAAAAGAAATGCCTGCTCTGCACCTGGTATTGGGGGTTGGCAAGGGCCATGACGTGGTGGAACACATCTAAGTATAACCTATTGAGAAGTATTGACCAATCAAATTCAAAGGCGGGACAGTTCAAAATACAGTAAAAAGGCAGAAAAGAGCTGATTGGTTGAACTAGCGGGGGTTTGGCTATCCCGGCCAATCAAAGCGCGAGCTACTTTCTCCCATTGTAGTCTATGGAGAGATGGAGGCACTGAAATCTCAGCGCCGTGAGGCGTGGAATATTAGTAAATAAATAATTTTTAATAAGTGTAAAACATTCTCTGTAAAACCTTCTGTAAACATACATAAATAAAATCACTAACAACGCGTTTGACGTCGAGACCGGCGCAACATCGGGAATTGGGATATTTGAAATTGCCGGGAAATACAGTAATTCAAATTCTTTAAGCTCTTCTCATTGGTCGGCAGAAACCAACCAATCAGAATAGGAGCGACAGGGACCCCTTATAAGCTATGCAGAAATATTGGCCCATTAAATTCAAAGGTGGGACAGTTCAAAATACAGTAAAAATGCAGAAAAAGAGCTACCTACATGGGGCCCACTCATAACCAACCTACCTGTGGCCCACCTACCTACAACCTACCAAACTGGGGATCATCTATAATGTACATACCTGGGGCTCACGTATAACCTACCTAATTTGGGCCCACCTATCACTTATCTATGTGGGTACCACTTACCTAAATAAGGCCGACCTATCACCTACCTACATGAGGCCTACCTATAAAATACCTACCTGAGACTCATATACCTATCTGTGGCCTATCTACCTGTTTACAACCTACCTATCTGGTGGCCTATCACCAACAACCTACGAACCTGGTGGCCCACCTACAACCTTCCTAACTGGGACCCACTTACCTACCTACCTGGGGTCCACCCAGGGCCGCCGATAGGGGGGTACAATCAGTACTCCCGTACCGGGCCCGGCCAGAATGTGAAGCAAGGGGGGGCCCGCCGCCGACGGCAGGTCCCGCCCCCTTGCTTCATTATAATGGTAGAGAGAAGAGGCCGTAGGCCTTTTCTCCCTACCATGATATATCCACCACTGCGCCCCGTTGCTGCAGAGGTGGAGTGCAGGGGCCCGGCGCAACTAAAGTGGAGAGGAGGGGTCCAGCGCCATTGAGAGGGAGGGGCCCGGCGCTGCGAGTCACGCTGCGCACCATACTGATCTCTATCATTAACTTACTTCTTCTTCAGAGCGCAGCAGCTCGTGACTGGGCAGCCGAGCGGCACCTCCTCCTCCTCGGCCGGGGGGCGGGCCTCACTGATTCAAATGATTGCGCTTCCCGCCCGGCTGCTCATTCGCGAAGAAGAATGTAAGAAGTAAGTTAAGTTAAAGTTAATGATAGAGATCACTATGGCGCGCAGCGTGACTCGCAGCGCCGGGCCTCTCCCCCTCAATAGCGCTGGACCCCTCCTCTCCACCTTAGTTGCGTCGGGCCCCTGCACTCCACCTCTGCAGCGCTGGGCCACTTACCAGTCTGTGGGGCCCATAAGGCCCCTGTAGTTAGGGGGGCCCCCATAAGGCCCCTGTAGTTTGGGGGGCCCTCATAAGGCCCCTGTAGTTTGTGGGGGGCCCATTCAAGGCCCCTAAATGTTGTGGGGTCCCCTGAAGGTTGTGGGGCCCCATTCAAGGCCCATAACTGTTTTGGGACCCCCTGAATGTTGTGGGGACCCCGTTCAAGGCCCCTGAATGTCATGAGGCCCCCACAAACTACAGGGGCTTTATGGGGGCCCCACTATATCCAGGGGCCTTATAGGGGCCCCACAATATACAGGGGCCTTATAGGGGCCCCCACAGGACTGGGAAGTGGCCCGGTGCAACTGAGATGGAGTGGTGGGTCCCGGCACTTCTGAGGGGGAGTGGAGGGGCCCGGCGCTACTGAGGGGGAGTGGCCCACTCTGCGAGTCGCACTGTGCGCCATAGTGATCTATCTCAAGTGGCCAGTAGCGCCGGGCCACTTGCCAGTCCTGTGGGGGCCCCCATAAGGCCCCTGTAGTTTGTGGGGCCCCCCTAAGGCCCCTCTAGTTTGTGAAGCTCCCATAAGGCCCATGTAGGTTGTGGGGCCCCATAAGCCCCTAATGTTGTGATTGTTGGGGGGCCCCCATAAGTCCCCTGAAGCTTGTGGGGCCCCCATAACCCCTCTGAAGGTGGTGGGGCCCCCATACACCTTCTGAAGGTTGTGGGGCCCCCATATTCCCCCTGAAGGTTGTGGGGGCCCCATTCAAGGCCCCTGAAGGTTGTGGGGGCCCCAGTCAAGGCTCCTGAATGTTGTGGGGCCCCGCTCATGGTCCTGGAAATTTTTGGGGCCCCGTTAAATTTTCCTCCATATGAGGGCCCACTCGAGTTCTCCCTCTACTAACGGGGACCTTCTACCTGGCTACCTACCTACAGAGACCCACTATCTACTTACCTTATGGGGGTCCCTATAAAACTAGCTACCAGGGCCCCAAAGGAGTACTTATTACTATGTGGGGAACTATGGATGGGGAGTTTGTTCATAGGGAGATGTGTACAGGTGGGATTGTGAGTCTCAGGTGTTTGTGTTGTGAATTCTGCAGGGACGAGTGGTGTCCAGGACCGGATGGAGAAGAAAAGGGAAAGTGAACGACTTATCAGACGACGTCACCTGTGAGTCACTAAATATAACTGTACTGTGTGCACTTGTATCAACCATTATGTATGAAAACTGTCTAGGTGTAAGACTTTCTTTGTTGCTCATAGCAACCAATCAGAGCGCCCCTTTATAGTGCTCTGGAAAAATGTAAGGGGCGCTCTGATTGGTTGCTATGAGCAACAAAGAAAGTCTTAGACCAAGACAGTTTTCATACATGTCCCTCTATATGGTCATTGAATGGTGGTAATATTGGTCTTATGTGATGGATTATATCAGTAACAGTATTGTGCCATTATTCTGCATCTTTGGAGTTATGTGGTGATGATGTGGCGGTATTATTTGGTCTTTGTATATTGTGGTTATATTGGTAATATTGGCCTTAATATGCTGGTTTGGTCAATAACATCATAGTGATATTAGTCACCATATGTAGTGATATGTGGCGGTACTATTCGGTCTTTGTATATTGTTGGGTTATATTGGACTGGGTATACTGGTTTGGTCAGTAACATAGTGGTGACACACGTTGATCATGCAGTGTTATTTGCTGGCCCTTGTATATGTACTCATTACTGCAATATAAACCGTATGTTGTAGAATTCAACAAGAACTGAATCCAAAGACAATGGCGCAATTGCATTTTTTTTTTTCTGGAGTTGGTTGGCAGTGGTTGCTGGGCATGGTTGTTAGGGGCGGAGTGATGGTGTTGACAGGGGGCGTGGTTGACAGGGGGCGGGGTTGATGGGGGGCCCAGGTGTTTTAGCTGTAGGGGGCCCCGAAATTTCTGACGGCAGCCCTAGGTCCACCTACCACCAACCTAACTGGGATCTACCTACTGCCTACCTACCTGTGGTCCACCTACCTACCTTTGGTGCACCTATCACCTACCTACCTTACTGGGGTCTACCTACTGCTTACGTACCTATTTGGGGCCTACCTATCTACCTAATTGGAGTCTACCAACCTATCTACCTTAGTCCTACCCACCTGAGCGGCACAGGTCATAGCTGTAGCACACTCTCCTGGCGGTTAGTCCTCTTCTAACCCCCCACACCCTAGAAGACTGTGCCTCTAAGCTATGGCCTGTACCCACTCTCCCAGCCCTGGAAAGTTTGTACAGAAGTGGGAGACACTGAGGGAAGGGATCCAAAGATATTTGTGTGAAAATTCTTCAGGGACAAGTCATGGCCAGGAGAAGTCATCATGGTGGTTGGGACTAGATGGAGAAGAAAAAAGAAAGAGAACAACTCATGAGAGAAGAGAATGACTCATCAGAGAAGACATGTCAGTGCTGTATTCACTGTCATGTGATGCGACATGAGATGGTATCTGACCACTATGTGATCTCTATATGGCAGTATTGTAGGTTATATTAGCACTTCTACAGAGGCGCATACAATTGTCCCTGATTGTAAAAGTGAGTGCACAGCTGTTCGTGACCCTGTTACTAGTAGTTTCACTTTTACTTTCTTTATTGTGTTTAAAGTGTTGCTTATTTTAGAAAGTGACAAGGTGCGTGACTGAGGGAAAAATTTGAGGAGAATATTAGACGTGGACTGGTGGAAGGTGAATATCAATGGATCAACTCCACTGGTTGGCCCCAGGCCCCCAGTCCAACACTGGACGTTAATATATTCTCTGGGTTAGAAATAAAGTCGACATTTTTCTATTGTACATTCCCTTTATAGATTACACATATATTTCATACCTGGGTTAAGGGTTAGACCTCAGGTCTGCTGATATATGTGTACTGCGTGATCTAATTATGTATATTATGTAGTAATATATTTTGGACTGTCACATTTCTTGATTTTTAATATATTTATTAAAAGTTATGTTTTAGCTTTTTTAAGGTTCTTTCAGTGATAGTGCACTGGACAATCTCTTTAAATAATCAAATATATCAACTAAAGAAAAAGAACAACCCGCTTATTTTACACCATATATCTGTCCTTCTACAGGCTGATTCTCTTGTGAATAAATAATAATTGCCACTTAAAAATGCTTTAAAAATAATTACGATTTCAATGTTACAATATTCAAAAAGCCATCACTTATTTTTCTGTTGATAGAGCTGCGTGTGGGCTTTTTATTTGCAGGATAAATTGATGATTATTTTGGTATTATTATGGGGCACATAATCACTTTGTATTCCATTTTTTGAGAAATTGGATTTTTTTTAAATTATTTATGTCTTTCTTTTGAAAACATTTACTGTATGGATAAAATGGCACAATAATTTTATCAACTATGTATGCCTTTTTATATTCTTTAATTTTTTTGGCTAGAGGATTTGTGTTTGCTTTTATTTATTTATGTATACAAATAATACACAGCATTACAATAATACACTCACCGGCCACTTTATTAGGTATACCATGCTAGTAACGGGTTGGACCCCCTTTTGCCTTCAGAACTGCCTCAATTCTTCGTGGCATAGATTCAACAAGGTGTTGCAACGATGCTCAATTGGTACCAGGGGCCCAAAGAGTGCCAAGAAAATATTTCCCCACACCAATGAACACCACCACCACCAGCCTGAACCATTGATACAAGGCAGGATGGATCCATACTTTCATGTTGTTGACGCCAAATTCTGACCCTACCATCCGAATGTCGCAGCAGAAATCGAGACTCATCAGACCAGGCAACGTTTTTCCAATCTTCTACTGTCAATTTCGATGAGCTTGGGACAAATTGGAGCTCAGTTTCCTGTTCTTAGCTGAAAGGAGTGGCACCCGGTGTGGTCTTTCTGCTGCTGTAGCCCATCTGCCTCAAAGTTCGCCGTACTGTGCGTTCAGAGATGCTCTTCTGCCTATCCTTGGTTGTAACGGGTGGCTATTGAGTCACTGTTGCCTTTCTATCAGCTCGAACAGTCTGCCCATTCTCCTTTGACCTCTGGCATCAACAAGGCATTTCCGCCACAGGACTGCCGTCACTGGATGTTTTTTCTTTTTTCGTCCCCTTCTCTGTAAACCCTAGAGATGGTTGTGCGTGAAAATCCCAGGAGATCAGCAGTTTCTGAAATACTCAGACCAGCCCTTCTGGCACCAACAACATGCCTAAGTTCAAAGGCACTCAAATCACCTTTTCTTCCCCATACTGATGCTCGGTTTGAACTGCAGGAGATTGTCTTGACCATGTCTACATGCCTAAATGCACTGAGTTGCCGCCATGTGATTGGCTGATTAGAAATTAAGTGTTAACGAGCAGTTGGACAGGTGTACCTAATAAAGTGGCCGGTGAGTGTATATTGCTATATATTATGTCTTAGACATACAGCCTATCAGATCTGTCTCTGGCAGTACCAAGTAGGCTTGTGTACATGGCAAGCCTTGAGACGATGGCTTCTGGCTACCATGGCAACTATTGGCATCCCAAGAACAAACCTCTTTAGACAGCAAGGATCAGAAATGGTTCTAATCCTGTCTACTCTACCTGCACTATGCAAGTATTCCAAATGCCAGCAGCACAATATCAACTAAGAAAACATCAAAGGCATATAGGATTTTTTTTGAAAAATGCATTACTGCTAAGGATATATGAAAATTTGGGGTTCTTAGTTCACAACTTTGATCAAAAGTGCTTAAACCCACCTCCCGATTTTGTCAAGGGGACCCCAATACAGGTGAGTACTAACACTAAAACGTTACCTCTCCCGGAGCCCGTTCAGACCTCAACAAATAGAAAAGTGACCTTCTAGAGTGGCTCTGAAACCAAAACACACTCCACAGAAGTCTTTGCTTTATACAAACAAACTGTCAGGGCTAGGCGGCGCTCGACCTGCAGGGAGCAATGTTCTGCAGCAGCTGATCAGCAACCCCACCCTGAGACACCCATTTTTACCATTCAGCCCATTGAACAGGTTTTGACTTCTGTTTCAAATAGATCATAAACGTCGCGGTCTGTAGAAAGAGATTTTTCTGGATTTATAAACTGGGACTACACTGGTTTACCGAATGGGTTAAATGAGTTACAAGAAATTATACTTGAATTTGCCCTTCTATTACTTGAATTTATTTGACCTCTTCACTTGTGTTTATATCAGTATATGTTTTTTAGTATTTGGTGGGATTGATTTATTTTAAACTTGTCATTATGTTTTTTGTTTTTTATGTTTTAAAATAGGGTGATATTCGACTTTTTATTTACACGGTGATGTCTGTTTTTGTTTTTATTCTGGTCACATATTGTTACATTGTATGGGTTTTTTACCCTAGCGTTTAATAGTTTTAATTGTTTGAATTGTCAATAGCAGAGCCTCTTTCCGGTTTCGTGCTCTCTTTAAATATGAACATGTGCACAGTAAGCTTCATGACCTGAGGAAGTGAGCCCATATTTCGCTCACGTATATGCAGGAAAAGAAAAAAGAAGACAGGGGGCGCACAATAGTGTTATACTGTAAACAGTATATATAGGTAGTGTCAGATGGTATATTCTCATACTTTTGGTGTTGCGCTACTAATATAAAGGCACAAACACTCATAAGTAGTGTTGAGCTTTTTTATCGACAAATGAAATCGGCCACAAGGTTTGTATGGTGATTCGAGAATTTCCAGATCTGCGATAATTTAAGGTTTAATATTGTGCATTCATCTATTAAGGATCGCGCCTTTTTCGGCGCTTTCTGCTTAATTTTGAGCGGCCAGCAAATTCAGATTTCAGAATAAGAGCGGGTGAGATGTGTGTGGACGTCCATGACTGGATGTGTTATGGTTGCGATTGGCTGGGAAAAATCACATGACCTCGTTTTACATCGAACAGCGTTTCCTGTTTACAGCCGTGTCTCTCTTGGTCTCATAGGGATAGGACCTGCGCTCTGCCTGGTGGCTAAAAGCTCGCGAATTTTAGTTATTTTGCACAGAGAAACCTCTAATATCTAGCTGTGATCCAAATCCGATTTAGTTTAGATTAGAGATGTGAAGCTTTTAGTGTTTATGTGTAAGCTAGAGAATTTTTAAAGCACGCATTCTACGCTGGGTAAATACACGGCGGTGGGAACGGGAGCGGGGGGGGGGAGAGGGGCCCTGCGGGCGAACACAGACAAACTCTACTATAAATGATCTGGAGAAAGTTCACCTAGGACTTAGTGTAGACATTGTAGTGGAATATCTTTATTATTAACAGTTTGCTTATTGAAATATTTCCGGTATGGGGCAGCCTGAACTTGTTATTGGTTAACTTCTTTTCTAGGTAACTGCTGGTCTCTTTGTTAGCTGCTCAAAACTCCACCTGTTATTCAGTTTACATTTCTGATAGGTGTTCATTTTAAATTTTACCCATTTACACTGTGACTGTTGATATATCCACCTTCTGCAGTTAAATTACAATCTGCAAATCTTGTAGTCGCAACAGGTTGTTTGTTGCCAAAATTACCGTTGTGTAATCGTACTGAAACTATCACAGTTACTTGTTTTTTGACTTTTGCGCTCCCAGACATTGTTCATTGACGCAGCATCGAACGTAAATCTTAAAAAACAGCATTTTTATATTCACAACAGGTGAATTGAAAGGTGCAAAAATACCGTTTCTGTATATCAAAACTTAACTTGTACGTTGGTTTTTTGTCTTTTGCGCACCCCAGCATTGTGCATGGTACCGCAGCATTACGTAAAATCTTAAAACAGCAATTTATATTCATCCACCAGGTGAATTGAAAAGGTGCAAAAAATACCGTTTTTGATTCACCAAAATCATAACTGTTACGTGTTTTTGACTTTTGCGCACCAGCATTGTTCATTGACGCAAGCATATACGTAAATCTTAAAACAGCAATCTATATTCACCCAGGGGAACTGATGGTGCAAAAAATACCGTTTTTTATATCAAAAACATTAACAGTTAGTGATTTTTGACTTTTGCACACCCATGCATTGTTCTGACGCAGCATCTACTAAATCTTTAAATCTGCAATTTCTATATTCTCCACCAGGTGAATTGACAGGTGCGCAAAAAATTCGTTATCATTCCAAAACATAACTAGTTACGTGTTTTTTGACTTTTGCCACACCACATGCGCATATTGTTCATTGACGCAGCATTTACGAAAATCTTAAAAACAGCAATTTCTAATTATTCACCACAGGTGAATTGAAAGGTGCAAAAAATACGTTTATTATACCAAATCATAACAGATACGTGTTTTTGTGGTCGTTTGCCCAGTCCAGATTTGTTGATAGGACACCTTGCAGTTCAGTTAAATTTGAATGTCCAGCATATTTTGTTTTGATTAGAGGGATTTGGAATAGCTGTGATTTGCCGTTCTTTTTAATAAGAGGGACTTTCCAAAACTATTCCATACTTCTCAAATTTTTATATTTCTGAACATGGAGCGAAATGCAGGTGGTATAAAGCGGCCGATCTAATCCACCGGCGGCGGTAGCACCACGGAGGTGAGGTATGAGAGAAAGGTGCTCCTTCCGTGCTGGCGACAACACGCATGCCAGCGGTTCGTCAGTTGCTGGGGACCTGTTCAGGCCGGTCATCGATGGGGGCTGGGCCCTGTGAATCTAAGTAACGAACATTCGTCGACAATCTGTCTTCAGTGTTATAGCAACCTGCATCTATGCAGTCTTGCCGCCTCGTACCTGCAGTACGGCCACAAAGGTCGTCTATCGCATCATCAGGCATCCGTCCAACATGAAAAGAGCCCAATATGTCAATCGTGTTCCCACCTCTGTGGATAAGCCATTGTCTGAAGACCTCTTTGATGACAAAATGCGGTTGGGGTACAGAAGGCATGTTAAGATCAAGAGGGATGATTTTGTCTTGCTCTGACGCCCAGTTTAATGATTGCCATCAGTGGAGGTGAAGGAAGCCGGTACAATCGGCGCAAAAAATCCTGGGGCGGTCGGCAACGCCTTGCGTGCCCCTCTGCTTGTTAGCCCGCAGCTTCTGGATGCCAGAAAGTCAGGACGACCTAGTCACCTGTGTGGATATGGATGATGACGATGGGACGACATGCGGATCCATCCTGGTCTTTTCCGAGAATTTGCTTGCGAGGCTTCATCAGTGGTGCGAGGAGGAAGACGATGCGTGTGGTGAGTGTCAATACGGGGTCCGCCAAAAAAGGGGAGGGAGGGCGGTGGCAATGTCCGCTGATATGATTCCGGCCAGCCACGGTCAGCGCAAACCCCGCTCCTCGCTTATCAGACGGTCAAAAAAGGTCAGGACTCTCAACCTGGGCCGTCTTTGAGCAGCCTCTGATTCACCCTGTCGTTGTCATATGCCGCCTTGCGTAAACGCCATTTTTAAAAAAGTTAAAGGGAAAGGCATGAACCTTATAGTGGGTATACCACAACAACATGTTTAGTCACATGCGCGAAATGCATGAGTTGAAATGGAGGGTTAACACTTGGCCAAAAAAGCCACAGATCCGACGCCGGGCCTCCAACACTGTCACTCATCTGTCTCGCTCCCCTCCTCCGCCACACCAAGCGTTCTCAGCTGCCCATGTCTCTCAGAGTCTTGTTCCGGGGATCAGCCTCGTTCTAGCCTCACCGTACGCGCCGAGTACACCAGCACACCAGGACCCATTCCTACCCTTCTCCTTTCGCCAAGTTGGAGGACCTGCACGCCGTACAGCGGCCCATTCTTGCAGCCAGGCCTTTGTCATCCAGGTTTGGGAGCAGATAAGAAAAAAGAAAAAGAAAGAAGAAAACTTTAAACCCAAACCATCCCCAAAGCAAAAGCCTGGAATGTTGGCATTGCCAGGCTTTTGGCCCTTGGGAAATGTTGCCTTTCCTGTTGGTGGACACAGATGGGTTCCGCCACGTCATGGCCTCGACCTGCCCCATAATTACCAGATGCCGAGCAGGCTTTTCTTTGCCTGAAAAGCCGTCCCTGCCCTGGCCAGCCTCGTGTCCTCATCTAAATTTCAAGCGCGTTGTCTGCATCTGTGTCGGGGAAAAGACCTCTCACCACGGACACATGACTAGTAAAGGGCACGGGCCAGGCCGCTATATCTCTGTGACCAGCTCCACTGGGGTGAGCTGGGTGGATGTCTCTGGGGAGTGCGGTGGCTCTTCAGGCTCGGCACACGCTCTTCAAATCGCTGAGAGAGGGAATGGGTGCAGGGCCTCTTTCCCCTCAAGGTCCTTCGGTGGCATCACGTGCCCAGAGTCACACCAGGGCCGTGTTGAAACCTTAATCTGCCTTGCCAGACGTCCACACACAGGTCAGGAGCTGTGGAAGGCTCTATAAGCAACGGGAGGGACCAGGGAGCCGTGGCTGGGTGACAAGAACTTGTGCAGGACAAGGGTGGTGTGCGTTAAAGGGCGAAATCTGCTGGCGCCACTTAAGATCGGTAGGCGGAGCACATCCCTTGCCTGGCATCATGTCATGAACCTTGTCGAACACAGAAATTCTAAAGAGTACCGGGTCGGACTGCTGCTGAAGAAGGCTAAGGTCTGAGTTCGCACTTCCGCCGTTTCGCCACCCTTGCTTTCGTCCGCCTCGGCTGCTTTGCGAGCTTCAGCCTGTGCGGCCTCCCCGTGTCAATCGTCTCATTGTTTGACGTGGCAAGCACGCTGGAATTCCACCCTCCCACATGCTCCGCGATTGTGGCAGCTGCGCATATGCCATTACGCAGTACGAAGTTGACACTTGGCCTGACATAGCAGACGGTTACGGGACCTCGGGGTGTTGAACCACCGAGGAAGTGGAGGCAGGTGAATAGAGCTCTGCACATCCTTGCCAGTTTTGAAGACGCCACCAAACTGGTCATGCTGCGGACAATGGACCTTGTCAGCATGTAGCTTGTGGTGATCTTAGTTCTGGAACGATCGTTGACACTTTGAAACAAAAGGTCCGCCTGCGACGGAGGGGAGGAGACGGACACAGTGCGGACACGGAAGCCTATTCTCTCCGTCAAATCCTCAGCCCGACGTTTTTCACAATTTCATCGGTCTTCATTAGGCAGTGGTACGGGGTTTCCAGAGTAAGTGCAAGTGGCGCATCAGCCTTTCAGGTTTGCATTATCTCAGGCATGTCATGGCTGTGTTGAAGCTGTGCGGAGGGAGGGAGGAGGGGAGGAGGAAGGGTATTCCTAGACACCGATGTTTACCGACGTCCCTGCCTTGGAAAGAGGTGTGGCGCGACTTTGAGGCGGAGGAGGGAAATGAGGAAGAATCAGTTTGCTAGTGCCCCTCGACCCAGAGGCTTGGGGGAAATCATGGACTCCATCTCTTCATAATTGTGTGCTTGGAGCTCCATATTCCTCAACATGATCACTCGGCATTAAGGCCTCAAAATGGAAAAACAGTTACTGGGTGGGCACCCTTCCTGGAACCCGGTACAAAAAACAAAATAAGCACGTTCCTTCCACCCATCCCAAATAGAGAGTAAAATGCAGGAAAATGGAGAGACCTTGCTGATTGATAAATCTGGAGACATCGTTGCGTTGGCTTCACGTTCCCCAAATGTCATGGTGGAACAAACATCAGCGACGTACAGCAGAGTTAGAGTGCCAAGTAGGCGTAGCGGCACAGCAAGCAGGCAAAGGTGGCGGAAGCCTAATGGGTGACCTCTGGCTAGTCTTTGTTACCACTCACCAACGCATGCAATGCAGGCACACATCCAGACACACAGAGACCAGCTTAAGATCACACGTGTGCACGTCTATCTGCGTCCTCAACACCGATGTTTTTGCATGTGTTCCGGACCCAATTGACTTTGGGTATCAAAATGACGAGAGGGCCGAGTGGCTCATCACGACATAGAGGTGTTGTCCTGCCAGCAGCCAGCGTCATTATCTGAGCGGACCTCTTCAGCACAGCTGGAGGAGTAATACAGGACCAAACGCATCGGATTTCCACAGATAATGTGGATCGTTTGATTTCATCAAGATGAATCAGGCATGGATCTATGATGATGTTGTGGCCCAATTGCCTGAGGGTCACCGATTAGTTGCCGGTTCTACTTCACATTCCTCTTCAAACAGAATATGGTCCTCTTGAAAAATTTTTTTTAAAATGATAATTTCTTACTGCAATTTTTATTCTCTTTTCCCAACAGTTCATTTATGCTGGTGTGTGTGAGGTGACTGTAAAAGACGAGGCAAGGTTTCATGACTACACCGAATTCATTTACTCATCTTTATTTAAGAAGTTTTCGCATTTGTCAATAGTTTTGAGGGTCATGGTGCTGTGAGATACTGCTATATTTTTGGTCCTTTGGAACTGATTTGTGGCTTCTAAGTGGCTTTTCTCCCTCACAATTTTTAATTGTGGCTGGAGAAGTCATTTTATAAATTTTTGGGGTCATGTAGTGTGAGATTCAGCAATATTTCATGGTCCTTTGGAACAGAAATGTGGCTTCTAAGTGGCATTTCTCCTACAATTTTTATCTGTGCTGTGAAGCTTTTATAATTTTTATGGGGTCTTGGCTTGCTTTGTAATATGCAGCAAATTATACTGGTTCCTAGTATACAAAAATGTTGTTTCTTATAACAGGACATTTGTTCGTCACAATTGACCAAAGTGGCTCAAGGGTATGCTTTTAAATTTTTGGGGGCCATTTTGCTTTGAAATGCAGGCAATACTACAGGTCCTTTCGAAAAATAAAATATTGTTTCTAATAGACATTTTTGTTCTTCACAATTGTCCAAAGTGGCTCAAAGGTCATGCTTTGAATTTTTGGGGGCATTTTGCTGTGACATGCAGCTTATTACTACAGGTCCTATCTATAAACATGTGGTTTCTAACAGCAAATTTGTTCTTCACATTTTGTCAAGAAGTGGCTCAAGAGTGATGGTGCTCTCAGAAAACAGGGAATTGGTAGGACACTGTTAATGGACACATATTGCAAATGACTTGTATTTCGCGAAGTTCTTTAACATAGCTTGCAATCCCTGTATTGAGACAAACCCATTTAATACAATTAAAAAAAGAGAAACAAGACTGGTGGGATTCATCTATTTTTAAAAAATGTGTTTTTCTAGAATTAAAGTACTTAAAAAACTTGCATGTACAAAATAGCTGTTTTTAAAAAATTCTCTGAATTGTACAAGGGTGGTACAGGAAAACTTGACGGATGAAGGTTATTCAGAGGACCATGGGAGTATGGAGACACGGACAGAGAACAAAGTACAGAGAATTTTCCTCCAGCACGTTGAGTAATAATGAGGAAAAAGAATGCCAAGGTTAAATGGCTCCTGGGTGTAACAGGGAGCGTTGTTAACCACCAGTATTTCAAGTGAAGCTCAATTGGTCCCCACTCATTCGGATTGGACATAGCGCTTACCCGGTTTATTGACTGTGTTCGGAGGAAGGCTCTGGAGTTCTCACACTTCCGCACTTGCTTCAGCACGGACAGTTTCGTTACTGGCGTCATCAGGGCATTTTATACTGCGTGTTAATAGATGACGGACGCAGCCTGGGCTTCTCTACACCGCCCCACTGTAACTCGGCCCGGGGGTCATGCTGGGGCCCCGGACAGGATAGTCAATGTCCATGAAACAAAAATGGTGGTTAAAGGGGACCCCCTTTTTCCGGATTTTTTAAAATTTGGGGTCATGCTTTTGGGGTCATGTGGGGCCCGGCGGTATGTCAATGTCCATTCACAAAAAGGGGGTTTTGGGGACCCCTTTTTCCGGCCTTTTAAATGGGGGGTCATGCAGGTTTGGGGTCATCTGTGGCCCAGGCGGGAATTCAATGTCCAGTTCAAAAAATGATGGTTCAAATCATACGCTTTCGGGCACTTTCAATTTGGGGGGTGATGCAGGTTTAAGGGCTGTGTGGTACAAGACAGGGTATAAAAGGGTCTGTGATTTTTTTCGTGTTTTTTAAAACCTAAGTGGTTCCCTTTAAAGATGAGCCGTACCCTTTTTGATGTTGTGGTTTTAAATTTCAGCTTCTCCCCTTGTTTGGGTTAAAAATAAAGGTGTTGTTCCCTCCCCAAGATTTTATTCCCCTTTTAAAGGGACGCCCTTTCAAAAACCCTTACTAGTCCCCTTTAAACTTCGAAAAAACGAAGCCAACGCAACGCTCAACCCTACTCAGGGGTTTTTTCCCCTAGCCCTTTCACGGCAGCCGCGGTCTCTGGTACTCCTTCGGGGCAGATGGGGAGAAAAAGCCAAAGGAAAAAACCGGGGCCCCGGGGCACGGAGGGAATAGAAAAAGCCCACTAAATGCTTTCAATTAAAAATGTTTTATTTTAAAATTTCCGCGGCATTTAAACCAAAAATTAAAAACTACAGACATAAAAACGCGTTGTCATATTTTTTTGTTTTAAAAAATCTGACACTGTTAATAGTGGTGGGAAACCCCAAATGTCATTTTAATTATTTTAATTATTAGCCACACGCGCTTTTTTTTTTTTTTTCACCTTTAACCCCCCCTGATCTCTTCTGTGGCGCTCTGTGATGACGAGGCCCACCTCTCCGGGCAAAGGGGCGTGTGCACTAGCCAATGGGAGGGGCCCGGAGGCCGCTCCAATCGCAGCAGGTGCGATATGGGATCACATTTTTTAAATCCTTTTTCAGGCTTAGTCTGCGCCTGCGATATTCTCCGGCTGCCTTACCTGGCTTACTTAGTTTGTTCGTTTACCTGTGTACCTGTGTACCTGACCTCGGCTTGTTTAAGATTTCTCTTTGGTTCCGATTTGTGGCTTGGCGTTTCTGATTGGTTTAACCTGTACTGTCTGACTATTCTTCCTCTGACGGCCCCAGCACTTAGCAGGCAAGGACTGTCGCCCAGTTGCCGTCTGCCGCCTAGGGCAGCACATCAAGTAGGCAGGGACAGTCGTCTGGGATCCAGTCAGGGCTCACTGACGTGATATTATCGCAGGCTGAAACCATTACTGCTCTACCCTCACTATAAACCCCATGAGAGCTCTGGTAGAGCAGATACAGGGGCTTACCCAGCTAGTCCAGGATCTGGCACTGAGGGTACAAAAGCAGGAGACTTCCCCAAGTCCAAGTGCCCCTGCACTACCTTCCCTTCCTATGGAGCCCCCTATCCAGTTACCTGACAGGTTCTCAGGTAACAGAAAGGCCTTTTTGGCATTTAGAGAGGGATGTCGCCTGTATTTTAGGCTCCGCCCACGTACCTCGGGCAATGAGGAGCAAGGAGTGGGAATTAATATGTCCCTACTTCAGGGTTTCCCCCAGGAGTGGGCATTCTCTTTACCACCTAGTTCATCAGAACTGTCTTCCGTGGACAGGTTCTTTGCCTCTTTAGGTGTACTTTTTGATGACCTGATAGGGAAGCTGTGGCTGAGGCTCATCTGACCACCTTGAGGCAGGGTAAAAAGACTGTGGAGGAGTATTGCTCCGAATTTCGGCGCTGGTGTGTGCCGTCTGGGTGGAACGATCCAGCTCTTAGATGTCAATTTAGATTAGGGTTAGCTGACCATGTGAAGGATTTATTGGTGGCTTACCCTACCCCTGGTACTTTGGATGAGGCTATGGCATTAGCCGTTCGTCTGGACAGGTGTTTTAGGGAGAGACGTCGGGAGAAGGCTACCACCCTGGTGCTTCACTCCAGAGGAGCCAATGCAAGTGGGGGCTTCTTCTGCTACTGCTGCTAGGGACCGTAGGACTTCTCGTCATATCCAGGGTTTATGCTTTTACTGTGGTGAAGATGGACATGTCGTCTGGGAGTGCTCCAAGAGGAAGACCAGGTCAGAAAACTCCAGCGCCTAGGTGATTTGCAGGAAGGTAACCTAGGCGAGCAGGTATTTCCTATAGTACCCAAAAAGTTGCTGCTCCCAGTTAAGATTTCATACGTGTCGCTATTTGGTTCTGGGAATGCATTCGTGGATTCTGCATCAGCTTCTAATTTTGTTGATGCGTCTTTCGTCAAATGTCTAGGCCTACCTTGGAGAGCACTATCTGATTCTCTGCAGGTTGTGGCTATTGACTCCAACATTGTACTCCTGAGCTGGAGATGGTGGTCGGATCCATACATACTGAAAAGTGTATTCTATTTATCATGGAGGGGCTGCCCACTGATGTAGTTTTGGGGCTGCCCTGGCTTCAAAAAACACAACCCGGTGTTTGACTGGAATTCAGGTGAATTAATCAAGTGGGGACAACTGTGTGTTGATAGATGTCTCCCTATCATACTGGGCAATACTGAGGTGGAGCAGATTCCTGTTTTCATTCGTGACTTTACTGAAGTATTTTCGAAGAAACAGTCGGAGGTACTACCTCCTCATAGTTCTTACGACTGTGCCATTGACCTATTGCCCGGAATGAGGTTTCCCAAGGGGAGGATATATAATCTGTCTGGTCCAGAGAGACTAGCCATGAAGCAATATATTGCAGAAAGCTTACAGAAGGGGCATATACGACCTACGGTGTCCCCCATGGGTGCAGGGTTTTTCTTTTTAGGATAAAAGGATGGAGACCTTGGTCCATGCATAGATTACCGTGAACTGAATAAAATAACGGTAAAAAAACAATACCCTTTACCCTTGATCCCTGATCTGTTCAATCAAATCCCGGGAGCAAAGTGGTTTTCCAAATTGGAACTTAGAGGGGCCTATAACCACATCCGTATCTGAGAGGGGGATGAGTGGAAAACCGCGTTTAATACTCCTGAAGGTCATTTTGAGTATCTGGTGATGCCGTTCGGATTGTGTAATGCTCCCGCAGTGTTCCAGAACCTGGTTAATGATGTTTTCCGTGAACTCATTGGTTGTTGTATGGTCGTTTACCTGGATGACATTTTAATCTATTCGGAAGATTAGTCGTCTCACGTTAAACACGTACGACAGGTATTGCAAATCCTTAAGGAAAATAGTTTGTTTGTCAAGCTTGAAAAATGTGTTTTCGGGGTGCAGGAGGTACCTTTTCTTGTGTACATCCTGACTCCTAACTCATTTCGTATGGACCCAGGTAAAATTCAGGCTATTCTCGATTGGGTCCACCCTTCATCCCTGAAGGCCCTGCAATGATTCCAAGGGTTTGCTAATTATTATCGTAAATTTATTCATAATTTTTCTTTTCTTAGTTCGGCCGTTGACTGACATGACTAAGAGGGGGTGAAGTTCAGTAATTGGCAACCTGAGGCCATAGAGGCATTTTGAGAAGCTGTGTTTTGTATCAGCTCCTGTGTTGATTCAAGCAGATCAAAAGCAAATCCCTTTTTTTGTTGAGGTTGATGCTTCCGAGTATGGCGCAGGGGCGGTCTTGTCTCAGGGGTCCGCTACTATGGGCTAACCTTCGCCCTTGTGCCTTCTTTTCACGTAAATATTTTCCCCAGCTGAAAGGAATTATGATGTTGGGAATTGGGAGTTGCTTGGCTATTTAAGTGGGCCTTCGATGAATGCCGCCACTTCCTAGAGGGTGCCCAGCATCAGGTGACGGTCCTTACTGATCATGAGAATCTTACCTTTTTTGAGAGTGCTAAAAGGTTAAATCCACGCCAGATGCGTTGGGCATTATTTTTTACACGCTTCAACTTTGTCGTTACTTACAGACCTGGTTCGAAAAATGTGAAGGCTGATGCTCTATCTAGAAGCTTCTGTGCCAGCCCCGCATCCAAGGAGGATCCAGGTACCTATTTTGCCCAAGGAGACTGTTGTCTCAGCTATTTCCCTGATTTAAACCCCTGAGATTTTAAGTCCCACCAGGATATGAACCCTTTCTAATTGCCCTGTTTCGAAGTTCTTTGTTCCCCACTGTTCCAGCTTCGAGTATTAAAAGAATTTCATGATTCCCTGTTATTGGGCATCCTGGAGTGTCTGGCACAAAAAAGGTTATTTCTCGTATTTACTGGTGGCCGTCATTGCCTCGTGATGTTGAGGCCTATGTGGATCTTGTGAAGTCTGCGCTCGGGCTCAGGTTCCCAGAACTCATCCTCCCGGTGAACTTTGCCTTACTATACCCCGAACATCCGGGACCCACATCTCCATGGATTTTATGATGGACCCTTCCCCCTTCGGAGGGCAAAACAGTTATTTCGGTGGTAGTGGACCGTTTCAGTAAGATGTGCCATCTTGTTCCTTTAAGGGGGGTTACTGTCGTCCAAAAAACTTGCTGAACTCTTTGTCAAACACATTGTCAAGCTTCATGGTTTACCAGAGAATACCGTTTCGGACAGAGGGGTTCAGTTCATTTCTTGATTTTGGAGAGCCCTTTGGAAGGCTCTGGGTATCACCCTGTCCTTCTCCTCTGCCTTCCACCCAGAGACTAATGGGCAGACAGAGAGGGTAAACCAAATGGTAACACAAAAACTCCGTTATTATGTATCGGATAAGCAGGTAGACTGGGTAAAATATTTACCGTTGGTTGAATTTCCCATTAACAATCAGGATAGTAGCTCGTCTGGGACCTCACCATTTTACTGTAATTATGGTTTTCACCCAAGGCATTCGTCATTTTACAGTGCGACGTATGATCACAGCGGGGTGGATGTTATTAAAGATCTGTGCACAGTCTGGGCCCAAGTTCAGAAGAACTTGGTTCATACCCGAAACATCCAGAAGAAAAATTCTGATAGACGGCGTCTTTGTTCTAGAGGGTTTGCGGTTGGGGATAAAGTATGGTTATTCACCCGAAATCTGCAATTGAAAGTTCCCTCTGGTAAACTCACGCCGCGATTTGTAGGTCCATATGTGATTCAGGAGGTGGTTAATCCGGTGGCATATCGTCTCAAATTACCCTCTTTTCTCCGTATACACAACATGTTCCATCGTGCACTTCTCAAGAGGTATATTCAGCCTGTGACTCCGCCCTCTAGACCTCCTCCTCCAGTTTGCATAGAGGGGTAGTTAGAATATGAAGTCGCCCATATTTTGGATTCTCATAAGGTCCAAAGGTCACTGCAGTACCTGGTCCATTGGAAGGGTTATGGTCCTGAGGAGAGATCATGGGTTCCAGCAAAATCCATCCATGCTGATCACCTGATGAAGGAATTTCATGAGTCTCACTCGGACAAACCCAGACCAGGGAAGGGTCCGGTTTCCCCTCATAAAAGGGGGGGTACTTTCAGGGCTAGGCGGTGCTCGGCCTGCAGGGAGCAACATTCTGCAGCAGCTGATCAACGACCCCACCCTGATACTCATTCTGCTGGCAGCTCTGTGAGTAAAAGAGGTCCAGCCACTCCGGACAGGGAGCATGTTACTCCTGACGGCCCCAGCACTCTAGCAGCGTAGGGACTGTCGCCCAGTTGGCGTCTGCCACCTAGGGCAGCACGTCAAGTAGGCAGGGACAGTGGGCTGGGTTCCAGTCAGGGCTCACTGTACTTTCCTTGGGTGACACAAACACTCCTCAACTTCAAGTCTGTACTAATTACTGCCAAACAGGACTAACTTGGCATATCATATCTCTCATATCTAACAAATCTGAACCCTCATTTAACACCATCAATTCTCTACTCAGTCCCCTCAAGCATTCCTCATTTCAGCAATTGATTTTGCCACTCACTCTATAAGAAAGATCAACCTTTTTACAGAGAGAGATTTAACCTACAATTCCCAAAATCTATTTGTTTGTCTGAACAATGTTCTTATCCCATAGCCTGCTTTTCACCGTTACTCTCAAGAAGCTTGCCATCCTATTCTCCAAATCCAAAGTCGCTACCTGTAATCTTGTCCCAATACCATCCAGTTCACCCAAACTTTAGTACTGCGATTGTGCCAGCCTTAACCCAACTCTACAACCTATCATGAACCTCTGGCATCTTCCCTTCCTCATTCAAACATGCAACATAACACCCATCCTCAAGAACCTTTTCTTGACCGCCCCCATTTTGTTAAACCAACTCACGGCTTCCACTTGCTTTAATAGTCAATGAACAACATGTATATCTTGAACTGTTCACTCACTTCTAGACTTGCTGCAATCTGATTCCTGAATAAATAATTATGAACGCCCTCCAAAATTTACTAATAACTTAGTAACTGCAAAGTCTTAATCAATTACTCCGTTCTTCTCCTCTTAGACCTGTCATCTGCCTTTGACGCTATTGACCGACACATATTGCCACAAATTCTTTCATACCTTGGCCTTATGGACTTCACCCTTTCGTGGATCTCCTTATATCTCACTGAACATTCAGGGCGACATGTATGAACGGGGTTTCGCCAGATATCTGGCAACTTTACAGCCCGTTATCAGGGCAGCTCCGTTCACTACATTTTTAAATCTCCTGTACGCCACTCCGGGGTGCATTACATAGCGCCTGCGGTGCTAAGGTGCGGGAGGGGGGGCACATGAACCGAGTGAAGTACATTTTGTAGCTTCGCTACAGCATTTCTGGGCGCATTACAGCTGTGGATATGGAATAAAGCTCCACTTTTTTCACTTTTTTCCAAACTTTTGTAAGGGCTGCAAGTTTTTTTAATTTATTTAAGCATTGACCTGTGACAGAGGTCTTATGTTTGCTGGCACCCAGCTTTATATTGATTGCAGGGAGTGCTTCTTATTTTTCACATTATAAACATTACAGTGGGGAAAAAATATTTTTGCCCCCAATTTGCAATTTTTCCCATTAAAAAGATCAAGAAGCCGTAATTTTGACATCAAAAGTAGACCTCAATATGAGAGACAAAATAGAAAAAAAAATCCGAAAATCACATTGTCTATTTGGAAAAGAATTTTTTGTAAATTATGGGGCCCCCCCAGAAATTACATCTCACCCGTTACAAAACCCCTTTTTAATTTTCAGCCCTGGAATTTAAAAGGCACTTTAAAATTAATAATTAAAATAATAATGATAATAATACATATTTAAGTTCATGACAGTACTTGTAGAAACAATCTAAAAAACAATATTTGTTCTGCACATCCCAAAAAATAAAAAAAAAAAAAATGAAAATAGGTACACATTGGTGTGGCAGCAAAATACAAGCACATGCAATAGATTCTACATTGGATAGTACATGTAGAAAGAGACTGAACAAGTATGGCTTGTTTGGAAGGGCTACCAGGAGGGAGCAAATGGCAGCACACTTACATTTGTAGAGTTGCATCTAAACAAACCACAATACTTCTGAAGCAATGTTCTTTGGACATACAAGACCAAAGTGGAGTTGTTTGGTTATAATGCCCAGCACCAGGATTGGTAAAGATCAATCATAGCATATCAATACAAATATGCTCAAGCCTGGTGCTGGAGTTATTAACATTTGGGGCTTGTTTTGCACAACAGGAGCTGAACATCTTGCAGTCATTGAGTCAAAATTAAAACCCTCCCCCTATAAAAAAATCTCTAAGTGAAACTAGGCCATTACCCCGGTTAAATTTGTCCGAATCTGTGTCAAGCAACAGGACAATGATACTGAGCTCAATAGTATATCTACAACATAATGGCTGAAAAAGAAAATCAAAGTATTGTTATGGCCCAATCTAAGTCCACAGCACAACCGGTTTGAATTCTGTAGTAGAATTTTTTCATAATAAGCAATAAACCCCTTATGAACTAAAGCAATGTTGTAAAGAAACTGGGGCCCAAAATTTCCCCAGAATGTGAGAGACTGATAAATTCACACAGAAAATTATTACTTCACATTATTGTTATTAAAAGTGGTTCTATAAGCTATTGATTTATACTTAGGTTTCCACACATATTTTTTTGCATTTTAGCCTTATTTTTGTTTAATAAGTAATGGCTGTTAATTTTTGTTGTGGTTTTTCTTTTTTTTTAACTTTTTTTAAGATTCAAGGGCCATGTTAACAACGGGTGACGCATTTAATTCCCAATACACAGCACTGCATTTGGGCTTAAGCGCCCCTAACATTGACATGCAATTCTCCCCCCGGGGCATCAATACAATCGTATTAAGCGTGGGGGAGACGCTAATCATAGCTCCTTGAGAGTATGATTAGTAATTGTGGCGGGGTTTCAAAGTGTATAATGCGCAATACATGGCAAAATGCAGAAAATGCGCCCAAATAGGGCAAATTTTAAGCTGTGTTGAACATACCCTAAGATCAGATGTTATTTATTGTCCTAATCATGGCGAAACCACAAATTTTGAAAAGAAAGTGGAATTTTCCGTATTTCCAATTAGTATATTAATTGATCAGTGGTTGTTATGCATTGTATAGTCCTAATGTTCACAATAAAGAAGAATGCTTTTATTATTCAACGAAGCGTATGCTGCTGTGATCGTCACATTGTTAATACCTACACTGTCATCAAAGACTGCTACTCATTAAGCAAAACAGTTCTGGCCGCGGGCATTATTCTGTTTACTAATTAATGTATGAATTAATGAATTCATTGTTTCATTTCTTCTGTCATAAGCAGAGATTGTTCACCTCATAATAGCAGCAAAAATTCAGCCGACATTGAGCATACTTTCTTCATGCTTATTATTTCTTGTTGTCCTGTTATAGTAACCATATTAGATGTTACAAATACAAACAAAGTGAATGACTGCAGTGGAAAAAAAAATATCAGAGAAAGCTGGAGAGCACATTCATACATCTCAGTAATTAATGCCAATAGCTCCAGAAAAATTGTCTTACCATATGTGTTTAAGATCCTCCTTTGTGTAAGCTAAATGCAAGGAGAATTGCCGGGTTCATTGTAAAGAGACTACAAAATAATCACTTCATTAAAGCTATTTCAGTATTCATGAGAGTATAAAAATAATGATGATAATACTCAACTCCCTACTAACATCATCATCTGTCCCCAATTAATACTGAATTATTGCACTTGTAAGAGCTGTTAATGCTCATATTAATAGTAAATTATTGCTGCTCATATAATTTGTCCTTATAATCATGTATTTATCATACAGTGGTGACAACTGAACAATACCCCAGGAGGCTTATTTCTAGACATATTGCACACAATTTATAGAGGGAGTTTATTTGTAAAGATTTATGGGAAAACAATAAAAAATAATAGGTTGCTGATTACAAAATGCAAAAAATTGTGTATATGGTATAATTGGGAGTGCACTGTCCAGATATCAAGTACTCAAGACAAAGGATAAGAATAGATTTACTTGGAGACATAGATCTATTTATCTTTCTACTCTAGATTGTTAATTAATGTTTTAGAGGCTATTTATATGTGTGTGTTGTATTAGGATTGACTAACAATAGGCTACTACCATCATCAAAAATGTACTTTAAAAATGAAAGTACAACATATCCTGTTACTAGACTGTCAAGTCACATTATTATGACTATTATTACAGACAGCAGCTGGAGGGGCTGAGGGTGACTCAATAAGGTCCTGGCAGGTTGTCACAGATATCTGGAGCCATGCTGACTGCATTCCATAGCTACTGGATGGTGCCTTGGGGAGGATCCATGGAGCAAAAGTTTGCGATGGGGCCCAAGCTTACCTAGTTATGCTCCTGATTCTACATTCATAATCTAGGTAAGTCACCCTGTGTTGTTTCAGTAATTTGTGACTGGTACATAATTGACTCCAAGCACAATGGCAAAAAGCTTATTTTGTTTTAACAAAAACAATAAAATCAAGAGTTTTACTAAGGCCAGGTTTACAGAGCACATTTAAAAAAAACAAAAAGAAAAAACCCAGAATGAGTTCTTATAATGATTAAATGTATATAGAACAGCTTTACAATTCTCATATTATATCCACTGCTGGTTTTGATAATGAAAAAAATAATATACATCAAAAACAACCTGTAGGGATGGTCCATGACATGCGTTGCAAACAACAAAAGAGAGGAAAAGCTGAATCATGGATTACCTTCTCAGACTGTGTTCAAGTCTTCCACTAAAGTAACTCATCAGGGATGGTAATTCTTTTCCAGTATGTATATATCTGCTGTAATGCTTTGACACATAACACTACATAGGAAGTGGCCTCTATGTCAACTCTGCTTTTCTATGTGTAAAAAAAATTTAAGTATCCTGATGTACGGTAGCCAAGTTTAACTTGACAAAGATATCACAGATTTTTTCTTGTCCCTTATCTGATTCTTATCATTAAGCCAAGCAATTAAAAATGAGCAACTGAAAAAGTTGAGATAACATTCTGCCTAGAGATGGGCGAATTTCTCAAAAATTTGCTTTCGTCAGAGGTGTTTGCCGAATTTTAAAATTTTTTACGACACAAATCGTTTCAAACCAACCCGAAATTTTTCACGCAAATCGCGTTAAAAATCAGCTATGTTCCTGGCTGCAGAAAGCCTGTAGTGGTTTTGTAAGAACGTTTGTGTGCCATGCACAAATATTGCATAGGGAGCAGGGTGGTTTGGTCTTCACACAAGCTTGTGTTTTAGTATGACACGTCCCACATGAAACCCGCCGCTCTTAGACTCACTTCACCTCTATCAATTCCCTGGGCACTTACAATTGGCAAAAACAGCCAAAACAAATAAATAAAGCGGGAATGCAGCCCTGACAAAGTCATGTCATCGGCACTGGAAAAAAAAACTGTGGGCTAAGATCCTACTAATAGCGACAAAAAACACAATAGTATTTTCCAGGAGCCACCACAGGGGTCTCAGCACCGTAAAGGGGATGTCACAACAAGGAGGTACCACCCTGCGAGAACCACAGCTTCTGGTGTCACTAGCGGCCATGTGTTTATTGACCACACTCTAGGTCCATTACACTATTCTCCCAGATGACATCCTGACCACCCACAGCCAAGAGTGCCGTTGTTGGTTTGTCCGACACAACCCTTAGTTTGGCATGGCCCGGAGCAGTGTGGAGGTTGTCCTCACCTGTGCCTCAACCCACCTGCTACAACTCACCTGTTTGCTTCCCACAGTTCAGAGAACTACATTCGCTGTGTCCTCCTACATTGAGGACCAACCTAATTTGAGGAACAGTGGGGTGCAGCAAATAGGTGGGGATAGACCATTCCCGCTGCTTGTCATTAAGAAGTGGGCAAGTGAGTGATGAGGAATAGTGTGCAATGGGAGGTTTTATGTATTTGCTAGTGAGGTCAAGCTTTTGTACAGCGACAAATACCAACCGTTCAGGTGGACGGGCGGTGACAGCAAACACTAATCGATGTATCGATTGCACTATGAAAGCCTGGTGAATCAAGCAATGCTTGGACAAGGTATTCTGGTGTGCCCTAGTTGAAACAAGGCAAAAGTTTGCCCCAAATGGAAAATTCAGCCCGACTACATGCCTCCTTGGCGCCCCCCTTTTCTGCCTGGGATGAAGTGGCCCCTAGGGGGTCCTACTACCCATATGTCCCGGCCCAGGAAGCAATGGCATTCGATTCAAAATCATTGGGTAAGAGAGGCGGAGCAGTTTTTGGCGTGTCAGCAAGTAATCGCAGCCCCAAGTCGTGTGTGTCCAGGTATTGAGCATGGTGGTCAGCAATGCGAGGTTGGAGATCCAAAAGGCCACGATTTAGACCACGTCCACATTGCGCCAGGTCCCGGAAAGTAAGCGTGCACAGGGGCTCACCGAGGCCAGTGGCAGTAAACAGTCAGGTCGCACAAGGGTGGAGCATTGGTGGTAAAAAATGCACTTTACACGCGGTGTGGGAAGTATTTTGACAAGACACCATAGAGTCGAACATGGCTTATATGTAGAATCTTTTGGGGCAAAATTAAATGGAGCGTGACCAGGGACCTAATGTGGGCACCAACGTCCCTGCATCAAATATTCATGCAGTTGTAAACCAATACTGTGGTGCCTCTGGGAGAGAACTGTTCTCAGATGTAGGTGGACCCATCCTGCCAATAGCCAGCAAGCAACCCAGTGGCACGCCTCCCCATTCAGGCAGTCAAAGCTTCACCAACTCTGGCTGAGGACAATTCCCTGTCTGTTATACATCATCTACCGGTCCAGATACTCCTGTGCTCCCTCGGCACTCATGGTGCCAAAGTCGTTCTCCGAGATAATAGGTACAAGAGAACCGCATATGTGTGGCTAAAAAACCTAGCTATCCCTAAGTGCTAATGAAGCCTGACCGTGCACGCTGTCCAAGTTGGTGGTACTGTGGCTGCCCTCCCTTTCCAATTGTGGAGGACTCTGCAAACCATTCATAGAACTGGCCCAAGAAACTTTGTGCATTCCCTTCACCATTTCTACACCGCAAGCCACACCCTTCTTGAAGCGAAACAGAACAGAGAAACTATAAACATAGAACAACAGAAATTTAAGAACAGGGGGAAGTAGATTAAACAGGGGGCGAAATTGATGAACAGGAGAAATTGAGTGAACATAGAAAGGCCATTAATGATTTTTTTGATGATCCAAAAGTGGACCAGGAGTACTCCTCCTCGTGCAATTTTAATGTCAGCATGAAGCTCATACGACACTTGCCGTTTTCTCAAGCGCTTTCAGAGGCCATGTTCTTTGTCATCGCCAGGACTACCGGGAATAAATAAACGTCATTCCACTGCTTCATGTCCCTGGAACAGATGCTGCAAAATCTGTCTGGTCAGGTGAACTGGAGAACGTCGCGACTACTCTCATGTCCACATTATTCCAGTTGGTGCTGAACTGGAGGAGGAAGACATTATAGCACAAGCAGTGTCTGGCGACAATTGGTGTTATCTTTTATTCATGTGACAGGAGAGGAGCTAGAAGCACCGGTAAAATTTAGGGAAAGTGAGGCAAGATGGACCCAGACACACCGTGGCAGAATACAAATTTGGAGATGGAGGCCATGGAGTCCGCTCAGAGTTCACTTTCGCAGATGGTGCCACTCTAGCTGCTGATTTTGCCTGGCAATTGATTGCTGAGATTGTCACCATCAGGCATGAGGGATTAGCTTCTGGGCTCTCTACCCTCGTTACTGGCCCAAATGGGGGCATTTTTTTTCACCTTCGAGGACAGAGGACAAACTCAAGTCTATAGAGTAGTCATCCTAAAAGTCATCAGTTGGCCTCTGACTAACTGTGCCTTGTCCATCCCGTAGCATGGACTGACCTGTGTGTGGTTCATCAGCGCCCATGGTACCACTCCACGTTTGCTGTGTGAGAGATGTGGGGTTACATCAGTACCTAACACCATCAGCAGCAACCTGAGTTTGGAGTTTGTTGATGAAGCTTTCTTCACCCCCAATAGACTTTTGGGGTTACCCCACCCACAGCATCACTTGAACATACCCTGAACCCTGGATCTTTTGATATCCTGCCACTAGATACTATTCTAATTCTGCCAACCCGCCATCATTTCCCCAGGGACTGTGTAAGTCACCCCACCCACGCCCACTCTTCAACCTGGCACTGGGCTATTTTGTAGCCTTCACTGAAGCTGCTTGGCCAACCTGCACCACTCAGTGTCTCCTCATGCTGCTGATGTCATCTCCAGACTTTGTCACCCAATGTTCACTCTCTGCTTGAATGTTTTGCTGTTAACTGCCCCAATCCACATTATATGTCCACCTAGCTACCTCCGCCACCCGTCAAAATTATGAATATTGTTTGCAACTCTCAGGCCTGATGCTGCTTGCTAGTTTAGCCCCTCCACGATTGTGTACTTGACACTGCTCTCCAGTTGACGACCCCTTGTGGGGTAATCCTAATGCTGTTTCCCAATTCCACCCTCCAACCACTCTAGAGGTTGCCAACTAGTTTTTGTGTTTTCACCTTCTTTTAACTGTCACAAGGAATGAAAGGTCAAACACAACCGATATGTGTTTTTTGTGAGAAAAAGCCGTAAGGCTAGTATGATTCGGGTTGCTTATGTTTGTATCAGGATTGGTCAGCATGAGTAGCATAGCCAAAAAGCATAGGTTGAGATACAAAACACAGAACACTGTAGCAAATATTCCATTTACTTATTTTAAGGGATTCAACTTCCTTTTTTCTTTTTGGCTTTAAGCAATGATGGATTATTGACCAATAGAAAGTGACACTGAAAGGATTCAAGGAATGGCAAAAAATTATTAGTGATTTCCCAATAATGCATAAATTACAAATGACAAAATCCCCTTCAACTTTTTTTGAGGGGGCCTCTACATGTACAGCATTTAACGAATCACCCAAATAATTGAAAAAATTTACTGTTTGCCAACCAGATCTCAAATATACTAAAGAAACTGAAGTGGCTGGGTTTGAGATTATGTAGTGCTGAATTACACAAACACGGATTTGACCACAGAATTCTCCACAAAAAGTGATTACATCTTTGGCCACATATTAAAGTTATACCCCACTCTTCTGGAAGTCTAAAAAATGGATTTTCAGGGGCAATATATTGGCAGCATCAGATAGAGATAATAATGCGCTTGAGTAACGAAGTGTGCAAATTTGACACACACTTGGAATAGACTTTCCCCCCCAGCCGCCGATAAAATGAGTCTGTTATATAATATGTTCAATATAGTGCAGCAAGAGGCTTATGCCAGGTCAGACAGTGAGAAGTGTGAGTATTAGCAAGATTGGCGTTCTGTGTATTATATGCGGTTGACTCACATAAGCCCCGCCTTCCGGCTTGATTGGCTTCATGTCATAACAATTCATTGTGGGGTGTTCATTTCTTGCCAAAGCCCAATGGTTCTATTCGTTCTCCATATAACGCCATGTGCTTCCAGCCCGTTTTGCCAATAAAATAAAGACGCTTTGTTCCCTTGAATCATCATAAACTTCCCGACTACTTTATGGATAGCACAGCGCCCACAGTGTTTCAGGGAACATAGCTGCACAAGATCGTCAGAGGAAATCTCCTGCTGCAAATCCTCTAATAGAAATAAAAAGAGGTATATAAATAGAAATATGACTAATCGTGCTCTTTTCGCTTTAAAAGTGCCAACTTATCACAAGCAGTTCCCCAGAAAAAATCAAATTCCAAAATAAATGTCAACCCCCATGCAAATGTATATAAACATGTAAAAACACACCTGTAAATAAGTGCAAAACCACTTCCCCATGAGATGACTCACATTGGAAGCTCACATCATCCAGGAAACCCTAATGAAGGAAAGATCGTTAATTCGAAAACAGCGTAGGAACTTGTATGCCTGCTCGGCTTTTCGTTAGCTACAGCCCTTATACGGTCACTCTAGTCTGTTAGCCTGTCATGTGAGGATCCCCGCACGGCTGCCACTGCTCCATCTTGGCCGAGCGATTATTACGCGTTTGAACCACAATCCACATTACTGTTATGTATGTTTTTTATACTATAATTTTTTTTTCGGACAAATCCTACCAACTTGAAGATTGAAGTGCGGACAGAAAACCTGAGTTCTATGCGAGTTACTGGCTGATATTGAGCATCCAGTGAGGAATCTCTGGGGAAGTGGTTGACACTATAACAGGTGTGGTTTTAACAACTGTTTTAAAACCTATTTTGCATGTGGGGTTTGCATATTTTGTAATTTATTATTTATGTGACTAGCTTGTGATTTTAAGTTGCAGTCACCCATTAATACAGTGAACAGAGCGCGATCGTCTTTATTTAAGTCTATACGTCCAATTAACTTTCGCCTTCGTAGCATGAATCAATAGTAATATCACTGAAAATTCTAAACGAATTCCACTTTGTTAGAATCGATTCGCCCATATCTAAATCTGCCCCATTGTGTTATGGTTTGTTATCTGTCAAGTTTATTTTTGTTACATCAGTAAATCAGCCCAAAGGATGCCAGAAGACACTGTATAAGCCTGTATAAGAATCAGAGCCAAAGCATTCCTTTGAACGGTATTTATTTCTGTGGACAAATTGGAGTTTGTAAGTGAGAATGATAGATGAATGTGTTTCTTTTTCGGCCTTACATGTAATTATGAAACCTTTTTTGCTTTTAGTAATATTTGGCATTGATGGATTCTTTTATTAGTTGGGTAGAACATTTCTCATTGCTGCACATCCTTCACTGTGCCCACACTGAGCAAATTGGTTTATTGCATTACCTGTGGAGGATATATGGAGGCCTTTAGAGAAAAATGTGTGAAGACCCATTACTCTCATATAATTCCCAATCTACAAAAATGTGATGCTTAAATAATATAACAAAAATAGCTACATAGTATTGCATTACAATACTTACAAGATAGCACTACACAGTAAGGATGAAGGAAGAAAGCTATGAGTTGGCTATCATGACAATGACTGTGTGAACAATGGTGGTCACAGTGTGATTAGCAACTGCTGCCTTTGCAGAGTGACTGGGTTGTTCTTCTGGGTTCTCAAATCCCAAGGAGAATTTTCCCGAAAACTTACAGATATTATTAAACTTGAATCTGAGACTATGAGCCCCAAAGAGGACAAGAAGATCTAGTGTGGTTAATTATGACATATCTCTGTGATCTGCTTTGTGAATATAAACGCTATCAATAAAATAAATAATTATAAAGTTGTTAGGCCCTCTTAGAACAAAAAGAAGATTTTTGGGGTCAATTGCTAGATGGTTTGGTTGTGTGCCTCTTTGTGTATTTCTACTTTAGCTGCAAGTGATTTAAAATCTTGCATTTGAAAACACTTAAAATTGACGTTCATAATCTCATATATGTACTGCATACCATCTAAAGTAGGTGAGTGCAATAAAGATATGCAAACTATTTTGAAAAACTACTGTATAAAAAGTAGTTTGTTTTTTTAACAAAAAAAATGAGTCTTGGTTTCATTTTTCTTCATTAAAACCTTGCAGATATATTTTATCTTGACATGGCGTCTTCTTGACAATGTAGTATCAGGTTGATATTTCTGGGCATCTCTCCAAGTGTTGCCTAGAAATAAAAACCCATCATAAACAATTCCATATGTCCCAGTCCCAACAGTTCCTTGAGTCCTCATCCTAGCATAGCCAGCATTTTTCTTACTAGAGATAATGCGGTTGGATGTCGTAATATTTGAGCAATTGTTGTCAAGAGTGCCCAAGAATGAGGACGGCTGGAAGACAGTCCGCAAAAGGGATGAGAAGCATTCAAAAGGTAAAAAGAACACAGAAGCACAAATATATATTCTCTGCACAAACCACTAAAAGGAACTTTGTTGAATTTTGGCCCATTTTGTTATTCTTTGGATACCCTAGAAAATGTTAAGAAATATTCATTACAATATAAATGTTTGTAATATCAAATGACATAAAGCAAGAACAAAGAAGCCTATATAGCAGACAAGACACATACATTCCTAAACTCCTTATTTTACTTAAAGATTTCGTAATTCTTTTTTTTTTTCAAGCGCGATTAACTTCGAGAGTGTGAAACCTGTGAACTAACTGACTCTCCAAGCCCCACTGCGAATTACACAAACATTAGGCCATTAAAGAGGAGGCCTCATGAACCCATCTGTGCTACAGGATTGTTCTATGTTAGGGAAGATGTTAATTCTAGTGACCATCGTTTGCAATAGAGACCAATACTTGGGCCCTATTTTATAAATATTGTCTTCTCGGGTGAGAATACAGCACCATCAAGAAGGCACAATAATGAATGACACAATAAGAATATGCCTATGACTTTGCTATGTACATAAATCCTAATATTAAAGCATCTGTCTCCTCCACTCTATTGTATGACCTTAGTTTTTGATCTGGTGGATCAAATGATCATTTAGTAAGTTCCTCTATAAAAGCGGTTCTCAACCTTTGAGGTAGGTGCCAGCTAGTTGTTGCTTAAACACAACAACGAGGCAATTGTGACAAGAGTTAATATGTATATGCTGCCCAATAACTTCAATAATCACACCAATCTCTGCTTTACTTGCATAATTTACTCTCTTGTGCTAATTGTAATGCTCTACTGGGTTTCACCACAACCAGACATCACCATGTTTAGGAAGTGAGATCCCAGTCAAAAAAAGATTCATAGCCATGTTCTGGAAAGATAAAACTTAGTTTTACTCTTATCTGCAATCTAATACAGTACGTTCTTTCTTCTTTGGAAATGATCATGGGGACGCTTATTAATTGTGCTTCAATATATGCAAGTAGGTTTGCTTAGAAAAGGCAAATGACTATTGGTATAATAGCTTTGGCTTTAATAAATTTTTATGCCAGTTATTTCTTAGAATCAAAAGGATTTGAAGCTGAAGCCTTTGTGCTTCGCACAAAATGAAATGAATAATACTTGAACTTGAATATAAAATATCCAGCTATTAGTTACATAATACTTGAACTGCATATTACTAATTCTAAATCTATTAGAGGAAGCATAAAATACTGTTTTTTACTCTAAATACTAAATCTAGCACAATATAAGTGAGTCATGTCATTTTCATTGTTATGATTGACCTTTGTCGGTCGGCACTATACAAGATCGATATATTCAATACAATTCTTTATTGTTCGACCCCAAGTTGACCACAAGAATGTAGTGGCAGCAGTGCTAGGAAATTATTGTACCGCTTCGTTGGTTGTATGTAAAAAGCTGTGCAGAGACAAAATGCAATGATGCTCTCCTACCGTATTGCTGCTACCACTTTTATATAGTGATTGGCATGGGTCATGGTAATCAGAACATCCTCCAGTTGGGCATGTGTTTCATATGATGAGAATACTCTTATCATATATATTTTGAGAGAATTCAGTTTAAAGGCATTTTAATGTTACCTTTTTAGATTTTCAGAAATGTTTCATTAGGCAGAAACAAGTCCTCGGATTTGCTTTATAATATTTTAAAAGGATTTGTGTAAAAAATATAGACAACTAAAATCTTTATGACAAATGTGGTTTAATGTAATACTTACCAAGTATTGTACTTAAGGTCTTAAATTTCATTACATTGCATTGCTGTGCAAATTAAGCTGATTAATGTTATGGGGCTGCAGTAGGTAATGTGTTGTCAACAACATAACAGATTCCTTTTTGCTTTGAACCATTTGTGTTACAAATCATATTAATGTATATTATGGTTCACATAAGGATCCAATTACTGTAATGGATGGGTATAATAGCTGATTTTTACTCTCTTTAGTCGAGGTGCCCTAGAATAGTGCAGCATTGTACAATAAATGTTCACTTTTATATGAGATTATTCTCTCCAATGACAGGAAACCTAGATTTTGTGCCACCATTTTTATTGCCTAAATGTTGTAGATAGAAGACTCCTCCCGCCGAGCTGCAGGCTTTCGTCCTAGGCTCCGGAAGGGGGAGAGATATACAGAAACGAAAAAGCGCAGGTGAAATCCTTCGCCACGAGCACTCTTGGTAGTGACAATATAGGTGCTCACCTAGATTAGCTGTATGATCCGCGGTACAGCATGCTGAGTAACTTTCACCACATTGGTGCAAACAAAGCTGCTCTGGCCCGTTTCCCGCCAAACAACCACAAGGGACGCCGAGGAGAGTGTAGTAAGTAGAACGCTTTGACTCCTGGATGGAGGCAGCTAACGAAACGTGTTGCTAGAGCGCTAAGTGAATCTTAGTGATAGACCCAACTAGGAAAGTTGATTTTGTCTAATATTTATTACAATTACATGACACGTTTCGCTGGGTATCAAACCCACTTCCTTAGGTCTGAGTTGGGTCTATCACTAAGATTCACTTAGCATTCTAGCAACACGTTCTGTTAGTTGCCTCCATCCAGGAGTCACAGCGTTCTACTTATTGCCTAAATGTTGAGGTGCATATGGCTATACATATTTTCAAATGTGACAAGAGAGTAAGTGCGATATATACGACTGAGATATTGCATAAACTTGGTTTGAAGGATATGCAGATATATGTGATAAATTGATTTAATAACACAAATCATCCTCTTTCTCTTCAAAATGAGCTGCTACACTATTATACACTTAGTTACAGTGTCTTTATTAAAAATATCAGCCATAAAACAGTAGCAGAGAACAACAAATTAACCCTTGTTCACATCTTCGTTGGATGTTTCATTGCAGAAGTGAAACCAGACCTGTTTTATATCGGACACCAAAGGCACCCAATAGACCACATTGAATACTATGGGGTCCATTGGGTTCCCGCCATGGTGTTTGTTTTTTTCCCCAGAGAAAATAGCTCAGCGTGCTGAATTATTTTTATCAGTATTCAGAGGGGTGTACCCACCACTCTGGTGGGGTAGGTGCATGTGGAAGGGATATTGCGGTCCCGTATTATAAAAATTTAAAAAATCTATACCCCACCGAGAGATAATTAAAAAGTGATCTTTTTATTTTATTTTTTGAGTCCAAAAAATTAAACAGTCAATCATGCTTAAAAAAATAGAGATGATATTTTTCTTACCCATGTTAGGAGTCCAGAAGTGTGACCAACTGAGGGCGAGTTTCCCACCCCAAATTTTTTTTGGGCCCCCTTTTAATGAAAAGGTCAATAAAAAAATTTATGACAATTTTTAATAAAAAACAAGAAAGGTTGAAAAGGGGTAAAATAGGGGTGAAAAAGAAGGAAATGTATTAGGGAAAAATTGTCAAAAAAAACCCGGGGGTTTTTAGGTCAAAAAATGGAGAAATTTTGGGAAGTAGAAAAAAAATTGGGTTTATGAGAAGGTAATAGGCAGGAGGGAATATTTAGCTGAAAAAAAGGTAAGTTTTGAACCATTAATGTTTTAATGTTTGCTTTTCCCTTACTGGTCAGGAAAAAATGTTAATGAATGTTTTGCCCCAAACTGCAAAGGGAAAAAGGAATAAACCCCTATAGAAAAAAAAAAACCCTGTGGAAAAAGGATGGGAAGTATGGATGTGCATAAACAAAAACAAATGGGAATATGAAGAAAACTTATCTATAGGGTCAAGGCTGTGAGGTATATGGAAGTGGGGGTTTCTTTTAAAAAGGGAACTTTGGGGAGGTTTTTTTTATGGGGAATATGGGGCAAAAAAAGGTGTTTATGAAAAAAATAAAAGGGACAAAAAAAGGAGTTTTTAAAGTTGTCAATTGAAAAAATCTTTGGGCTATAGGTGTGTCCAGAAAGGCTGCCGATCCTAATGTGGAATCATGTGCTGGTAATTTATACAGGACGTTTGGTTTGCATAGTTTCGGTGGAGACTGGAATTGGGGAAAAGGGAAAGCTAGCATGCGCATGGCATGCAAGGGGGCCCCATTTCTGGCAAAAAAGGGAAAAGGGTATGAAAAAGGGGCAGGGGAGGAAGGTGTAAATGTAGGGTGCACGGGAAATAAAAATATATTTTAATTTTTGGTGAGCTTTAGGGGCCCCGGGGAATGGGAAAATTTCACGTGTTTCAGGCAGAGACGAGAGGGTTTTTCCGGGTAAAAAATAAAAGGGCTTTTAAATTTTTTTTAAGCAGAAAAAAACAAAAAAGTAAAACCCTTTGAAAGGGCATGCACAAAAAAACAAACAAAAACAAAAAAACGCCCTGCCCGTCGGGGTTTCTAACAAACAGGGGTTTTCAGTTTTACGGCCCACCCTGCTTTTTTCCCCCCCTGCTGGTTTTTCCCGCGGACCCCCCACCAAGGTTGAAGGGTTTACCCGGGGGTTTTAAACCCCCCATATTTAAGCATTACCTGTTTGATTTTTATACCCCGGGTTAAAAACCCGGAGTGTCTCAGGGGAAGTGGAAACCCCCCCTTTCTCTATGCTCCCCTCCCAATAAAAACCCCCGACCCGGGAAAATGGTAAAAAGCCAAACTAACATATTACCATTTTTAAACCCATTTTTCGACGAAAAAACGGGCGACACCTATTGAATTTTGGGCCCCTTTCATTTTCCCCAAGTCTCCTTCCCTTGGGGGCATGGGGTTTGGACATTAAAAGGGTTTGAATGCCGGGGACACTGGGGGGAAATGCCACTCCATTTTTAAAACCCTTCTGCGTTGCCCCCTTACATATCCCCCCCCCCCCCTGCTAAACCCCGGGGGGCGGAGCACCTTTTTGCCCCGAAACTATTTTATTTCTGAAAAATGCGTCTGCTTTTGCTTGTTAAACCCCGGGAAACGGTGTTCTACACAGAATTAAAAAAACCTGTGGGGCCGGGAACCCCCGGGGTCCCCCTCGCATTTTTCCCCTTTTGTTTTGGGCCATCCATTTCAAAGGGGGAGTGAATCATTTGATCCCCAAAATTTGGGCCTCCCCCCAGATAGTACCTCACGCCCTCGATTCCCCATTTAAAGGACCCAAAACATTCCCTCTCTAAAAATCGAGTATTTCCCTTTTCCCTCCCGGGCCGACGTTTTCCGGTGGGGAAACCCGGAGGGGTGCTCTTCCCCATTAATTTTTGGGGAAATGGACTGCACCTAAACCCCACCTCTGAGGCATCCTTTTCTGAAATTATAAATTTTCCCTTCTAAAACCCGGGAAAAAAACCCAGTTAGGTCTCTTACAGAGTACCCTTCCTTAAGTTTCAGAAAGGTTTTGCTCACCCTCCGGGTTCCATTTTACTGGGTGGATTTTGTTCCCGGGTGGGGAATCTTTGGGGAGGGGCAGCTAATTGGCAAAGGCTGGCACAAAACCTGCTGAATTTAACCTGCAATGCCAAGGAAAGGGCCCTCTCCCCCTGTTTCTTGGACAAAAGGAAAAAAGGCCCAATTTTAAAAGGGGCCTCGGTTTTTTTACCTGGGGTTTAAATGCCCCCTCGGCCAATATTTTTCCCCCGGGTAGGGGCCCTTTTCCTTCCCCTTTTTTGGGCGCATTCTTTTGGGTTGGCCTTTAGCCGGCGGCCCCAAATCGTGTCTAGGACTGCTTGCCCTTTTGCCTGTTGGAACCCCCAATGGGCCCGCTTTAGATACCCCCTCATCCAGGATGCGGCGAAATTTTTTTTAGGCGGTGCAGGTTTATTTTAAATTAAACCCTCGGGAAATTTTGAAAGGGGCCCCATGCAAACCAAAAAGGGAAGGAACAACGTACGGGGAAGTGCCCCTCTGGGGGGGAAAAAAATTCCCGTTTTCTTTTTTGGGCCCCTGATCTGGGGGGGGGAAACCCTGCCAATACCCTTTTTTGAGGCAAAAGGGGTGGTCATATACCCGCTGGCCCCAAAAACCTCTCGATCGGGCTGTGCCCCTTGGATGGGGTAGGCATCAAATTTTGGGAGATTTTCATTTAATTTAGGGGAAGTCTTAAAAAAAAGGGAAAGCTACCATCTGGCTTAGGGATAATCAGGGTTTGGGGCTGGACCACCCCATTTTTGGGAAACTTCTCTATTACCTCCAGGCTAGATTTTCCTATTTCCCTTTGAAAATGGCTTCCCCTCGGGGGCTTCGGCACCCTGTATGGTCTCAAGCCGCCCCTTTTTTGGCCGGGTCGGTGAAAAATGCCATTTGGGGATGACACCCTGCCCGGCCAGGCATTTCAAAAAAAACCCCCTCGGTTCCTCTTTTGGAAAAACCCCGACCTCCTGTCTCTGGGACCTTTACAGGGACTCCGCATACGGAGGGGGGGGTAATCCTTTTTTGGGACCCCCCTGACCCCCCTTGCACCCCACCGGGCCCTTTCTGGGCCCTTCCCGGGGTTTGATGGGGGTTAATATGGAAAATTTGGGTGGGGTTTTTTTTTCCCTGGGGGGGAAAAACCCTTTGAAAATTCCCCTCACCACCCTTCACGATCTCATGGGGCCCTTTGGGCCATTTTAGTAGGAACTTGCTCTCTACTTTTGGGGTTACAAGTCCCGGCACCCTGCCCCCGGGCTGAAAAGCCCTTTAAATTTTTTTGGGTCCTTTTGAAAACCCGGGGCCGGGGGTTTTCCGGGGCCCTGTAGCTTTTTCCCCCTTAAAGGGGGAAAAATCCCCGGGGCCCTGTCCGCTGTCGGCTATATGTCTTTAACTTCTGAAAGGGGGTTTTTCCTTTTTTTGGGCCCCCCAAGTTTCCCCCCTGGTATGTCCAGGAGCCCTGGGGTTTGGCCCCCATATAGCAGCTCGAAAGGGAAAAAACCCCCAATGGATGCCTGTGGGACTTCCCGGAGGGCAAACATAAGAAAAGGGCAACGGGTGGCCCCAAAAACCCCTCCCAAACCTTGTCCACCTTTTTTTTTAAACTTTCCCCTTTTAAAGGGGTTTTTTTTTAAAGCCCCCCGACCGGGACCATCGGTCTGGGGATGGAAACCCCGGAGGGCGCGGGTTTGGGGGGGCAATTTTAGCAGGGGGGCATAGATTTTTGGGTTTACCTTGGGACATAAACGGGGTCCCCCAAGGTCCAGGATTCCTTGGGGGACCCCTGTAGGGTGAAAGCTGAAAAGCCCCCTAGTCCCCCCTTTTAGAGGGGTGTTTTTGAGGGATAAGCTTCGGGGTTTACGGGTGGCATAACCGGGAAAAACCCCCAAGATTTTGCGGGTGCCCTCTAGTGATTTAGGGAGGGGACCGACCTTTTTCCATCCCAAACCCCCGCTCAAATGGTCCCCTTCTAAAATTGGGGAGGAGGACCAATGGACTTCCGGGGAAAAGGGGTCTGGGGGGCTGGACCTAAAATCCGGACGGGGAATGACGGGATTCATCCACTGCCTTTGAAAGATGCCGGGCCATTAAATTCGCTCCCCCCCCGGGCCCCTAGTTTTTCCCCCCCCAAGTGTCCCCCCATTTGGGGGGAATGTGCCAGCTCTAAAAACATACAAAATGTTTTGGGGGGGTTAATTCCAACTTTTCCCACCCCCTTCTTTGGGTTTTTTCCCCTCCTTGGTATAATATATTGTCCCGTACGGCGAAGTGCGGGTAGCCCAAAAACTCCCCCCCGGGTTCCTGGGGTTTTCTCCCATCAATGCCCTTTTAAATTTTCCAAGCTTTAAACCCAGGTTGGGGGTCCCTCACTTTTTCGTGCCCCAAAAACCCCCTCGAGACTGGCAAAGGAGGAAAAAGTTTAAATCCCAAAGGGGGGCTCCTCGGGGGCTCCAACCAGGACCGACAAGGGAAAAAAGGCACCGGTTCAACATTTAAACCCCCTTTTTTTGGCACCCCGTCATTTAAAAGCAGGAAAAATCATTATACATTTTATGGATTTTTTTTCCCCCCAAGGGCCAAAAAAGCGGAAAGTTTAAGCCCAAAACGCCTGTGAGGGAAATTGGGCACCCCGGGCCCCCTCATGTTGGGTGACCCCCCAGGAGGTTTTCTATTGCCCGTATGCAGTGGGTTGTTCCCCGGTGTTCCCCCCTGGATTCAAACTACCCCTATCCCCGGGGTTTAGAGTAGTTTTCTCTGGGCTCCCCCAGTCGGGCTTGCACAAGGGGCACTAAGCTCCCCGGAACCAGGAGGGCCCGGGACCAAAAGTCCATTTTAAAGGTTTAAAAGGGCCCCCCTAGTCGGGCCTTTCCAGCAGGACCCCAGTTTGGAATTTCCCGGGCCCGGGCCCAAAAAGGAGGTAAAGGGCCCCCCAAACCCCCATTTTTCCAAAAGGGGTTTTCCCCCCCCCCGCCCCCTTCCCCCCCCGACCCCCGCCCACCCCGTTTCCCCCCCGGGCCTTGGGTGCCCCCGAGACTTTAAGGGGGCCGGGGGGGGGCCCTTTGAAACGGGGGCCCCCTTTTGGGGGGAAAGGGGGCCTCGCCCCCCTTCCGGGGATACCCTTAACGGGCCCCTTTTCGGGGGCCCCGGAAACAGGGGTTTTTACCCGGTTTGGGGAGGGTTTTTGGGGGGTTTCCCCGGGGTAAGGTTAGGGACGGGGGGGAAAATTTTCCCCTGGTTAGCCGGGGTTTTACCGTTCCCCAACCGCGACCAAAATTTTGTCCCAAGCGCCTTTTTAGGGGTCCGGGTTTTAAACCCCCCAAGCACCTCTGGAGCCCTTTATGGGAAAGGGCCCCACAAACCCGGTTTCCCGACCACTTTTGCTTGTTTTCCACCGGGCAGGGTTTTGTGGGGTCCTTTTCCGGGTTGGTTTGGCCCATTTTTTGGTAAGGGGGAAACTGCTCCGTACATTTGTGAAACCCGGCGGGGGGTTGGGGCCCAAAATTTAAAACTCCCATGTTGTTTCTCTCTGGGGCCCCTACCCGGCCCCGGGGAGACCGCCCCAGTCGGGGGCCCGGGGATTCTCCCCCCCAGTTTTTTGTAGGTTTTTCCTTTTTGGGGTCTTGGGAAAAACCAGGGACGAAAGGGAGGGGCCTTTCTGCGGTTTTTTGCCCTTAGGGAAAAGGGGGCCAGGACATTGGGCCCCCTTTGGGCCCCGAAAATGCCCCTCTCTCTGCTTAAAACCCCTCAAAGGTCCCCCGGGTAGGCCTCGAAGTTTGGCCCTGGGGGACATCTTGCGCAGGGAACCTTGCCCCCCAAAATGAACCGGGGAACTTGTTGGGGATTTGGCCTTGCAGCAGGGGTTTAAAACGTTGCTGGGGGGAGCGGGGTGGTTTTTTTCCCGCTGTTGTTCCTTCACCCTGGCTTTTGGGGGGTCTCAATTAGCAGGGATTTGTCTCAGAAATTTCGCCCGGATGGGGTTTTCTTTCCCTGCGCTTTTCTGGGTGGCTGGCCCCCCATCGGGGGTGTGGGGGTTTTGCGTTGGCTTGAAATTTGCTGCTTCACCCCAAATTATCCATTTTAAACCGCCTCTTGGGGGGGTTGGGGCCGTGGGGTTTGCTGCTTGCCCCCCAGGGGCAACCCTTTTTCCTCTGTCTCAGAAAAAATACTTTTTCCCCCTTTTTTTGCCCAAAAGTTTCCCCCACCATGTGTGAGCTTTAGGGGTTTGGGGTCGTTTAAATTAAATTGTTTTAGGCAAAAGACAAGACGTATTCCCCGGGGTTGGGGAAAATACAGGCTTTTGTATTTTTAATTTTGGGAGCAAAACCCGAAAGGAACCTTTTTTGGGGGGCAAAAGGGATGCCAAAACCAAAAAAAAAACAAAAAACCGGGGTTTTTCCCGGTCCTTGGGTTTTTAAATTTAAAGAGTTCAGGGGGGCCCCTTTTCCCTTTTTTTCAGGGGGCTTTTTTTCAAGTTACCCTTTCTGGTTTTCCCCGCAGGGACTCCCCCCAAAGGGTTGAAGGTAGCCAGGGGGTTTTAACCCCCATAGTCGTTTTTCCCCGCTTGATTTTTTACTCCCGGTAAACCCCGGATTTGGGGGTCAAGGGGAAATTTAACCCACCCAGCTATGCCTCCCAATGAAAGGGGCCCACCCCGGGAAAAGGCCCAAGGCCCTACTAACATATTACGCATGTTAAACATTTTGTCGGGCAGTCAAAAATTCGAACAAAAGGTTTTGGGGGCCCTTTTATTCCCCCCCAAATCTCCTTTTCCTTGGGGGGATGTGTTTTTTGGGCATTGGAAAAATGCAAAGCCGGGCATGGGCCGGGGTTTTTAAACCTTTTTCACCCTTTTCCCGCTGTTGGGCCCCCTTTTATTTATAAATATTTTTAAAAAGTGGGAAAATGTTATGATGGAAAAAGGTTAGTATCGGGGTCAGAAAAGGGCAGGAGGAGGGGAATGGGATCCTGATAAAATTGATAAAAGGGGGATAAAAATTTTAAAGGGGAGAGAGGAAAAAGTGTAAAGGGGGTGGGTATACAGGGAAAATTTAAGGGAAGGGAAAAGGGTTTTATTTTTTTAAGGGGGTAAAATTTGGAAAAATAAGGAAAAGAGGTGGAGTTTGGGGGATTGGTTGGGAAAACTAAAATAATAATGAGTGGAGTAAAGGGGAAATGAATGACCCGCAAAATAAGGGGGGAAAAAGATAGAGTAGCAAAAAGGGGGAAAAAGGGAAGGGACAAATAAAAAGGGGTTTAAAAAAGTGAAAAAGGGGGGGAAAATTGGGGGCCGGGTCAAACCCCCTGGGGGGGGTTCCAAAAATGATGGTTTAATGAGTCTACGAATAAAGCAATGTATAAAACATTGATCAGTAAAATGAAAAAAATTTAAAAAATAAAATTTTTCAACAAAAAATATTAAGGGGAAGATGTTTTTAGCAGATAACAGTAATTCCCCCCGGTTTCAGAAGGGTTTTATAACTTTGAGTTTGGGGGAAAAAGATACCAAACATCAAAGGCAAGGGCTGAAAAAACCGTCAACTAGGACCTGTTTTAAATTGCATATGAAAGGTAAAATTAAAATTTAAACATAATTGGGTTAATTCATTTTTATTATTGGGGAAAAAACAAGGTGAAACATGGAAAATTTTTTGGGAAAGACCAAAGGGGTTTTTTTGTCCATAAAACAAATGGAAAACCCGGGGGGATGAAAAAAATATTTTGGGAAAAAAAAATTTTGTTACATGCACGATTGAGCCCCCCGGGAGAAAGCTTTTTAATGTGGGGAATTTAAATATGCTTTTTTTTTAAGGGATTTTGGGAAACAATTTGCTTTTGCTTATAGGTCTTTTTATGTGTTTTTCCAAAAACCTGGAATTTTAATTAGATTTTTTGATGTTGGGTTTTTTTAGAAAATGGTGTGGGATTGGAAGACACTTTTTTTTACCTCTTATGGACTTAGGGTGAAATGGGTTGTTAAAGTGTTTGGGCCCCTTTTTTCCAACATATATAAAAGGCCCCATTTAATGGAAAAAACTAAATGAACTATCGGGATGTGAAAAAAAAACCCTTGATCTTGTATTGTCTGCCAATGTGTGGATGGCTGTTGTGTCTCCTTTAATTATACTGGAGCAATGGCTGCAATGAAGGCAGGGAAAAGGGGGTCGTTTTTTTTGGGTTTAAAAATAGTTTTAAAGGGGGGTTTTGTTGAGGGGTCCTATGTCAGCTCTAACTAGAGTATCCCAAATGTTTTTGGGTCTCTTAAGACACATGCGTGCATGTGTGTGAGACTCCAGGATATCCGGCAAGCTGTGTTGCAAGATGGACTAACGACGACGGATGCATTGTTGGATTTTGTGGGTGGCAGGGTGCAAGGTGTGTACAAAGTTAAGTTTGGTTAGGGATGGGCCATAGGGGTGACTTGTAGTGTCCAGAGAATGTGTGGTGAGACATTTTGGGTATCCTCTTTGTCTGATTTTCTGGCACATGTCTTGTAAACAAAGAGATCTCATGTTGGGGTCCGAAACAATACAATTTATTCTAGTGAATTGTGAGTTGGGTAGAGTTTGCTCAACGTGTTTCGGGTGGCAACTAGTAAAATGAAGTAAAGAATTGCGGTCTGTGGGTTTCATGTAAATGTCAGAAGAGATTATGCCTATTTCAGATTTAAGTATCCATGTGTCAAGAAAGTTGATTTTACTGTAGTCATTGTATTGTGAAGGTAAGTCCTGGAAGAGAAGTATTGGTGTCCTGGCAAAAATCATAAGGGAATCATAAGGGAAGTCACCCGACCAGATGCAGAATATGTCATCTATGTAACGACGCCAGGTGATGTTGTGAAGTTGATATAGATGGAGGGGGTATATAAAGTCATGTTTAAAGAGTGCCATAAATGCGTTGGCATAGGGGGGTGTCATGTTTGAACCCATAATAGTACCGCATTTCTGTAAGTAGAAAGTGTCACCTGCCAGGAAATAATTGTCATTGAGAATGATAGTAAGTAGGTCAACAGAACTGTATTTGTAGAGGATCTAATGTAGATGTAGAGAGGAGATTTTGGGTGGCTCTTATGCCGTTGATGTGTATAGACTATCAATGTCCATGGTGACCAATATGACATCTGGTGGTGTGGAACGGAGATCAAGAAAAAAGAATGTGTCACAAAGATAAGATGGAGTTTGGATGACCAGTGGGGTAAGTATTTTTTCCAGGAATTGAGCGATGGGAGAAAAGATCGAATTGGTGGAGGCTACAATTGGGCATCCTGGAGGATTGGTAAGGTTCATTTGAATTTTAGGTAATACATAAAAGATAAGGGTTATGGGATGAATATATCTGAGGAACTCAGCTGTCTTTTTATCAATAATGTTATTTAAAAGAGCATTTTGGAGATTATTTTTTCTGTGTGCAATCTGAAAAATTGGATCATGATCTTGAGATTGGTAAGTGGTGGTGTCTGATAATTGTCTCTGAATGTATGCTGTACGGTCCATTACTACCATCCCCCCCCCACCTTTGCATGCATTATGATGATATTTGGATTAAGCTTAAGCTGTTTAAGTGCCTTCGACATACTGTATTATTATGGGTGCAGAGGAAGGAGGTGTTTATAAGGAGTTTTTTAATGTCTTTGTCAACTATGGAGAGGAAAGTCTCAATCTGGTGGTAAGTGCGTGGAGGGTTAAATTAACTTTTGGATCTGAGATTAAGGTTAAGAATGGAAAGGTCAGGTGGGGTGTTAGTTGAGGTTGGTTCTGAAAGTTTGTGAAAATGGGCTTTGAGATGGATAGATCTATAAAAGCGATGCTTGCCAATTTTTATTCTACCAGTTTTGATAGAGTCTCACCCATGGGAATACTCCAGTCAGCCTGGAACATTTCTATTCCCCTCAAATACACCAATTTTGGGGTCGGTATGCAAAAATACCACTCCCTTTGCATATTATTTTGTGAGAGTCTCCCGGAAGAAACAGGAGAGTTGGCAAGTATGAGTAATATAAAGGTAGATTGATCAGATCGTGTGATAGGCCTGCCTAAATAATGAGTTTTTAGGGCACACTTAAGATTGGAGAGGTTGGGAATTAAGTTGGGGATTGTCCAGGATATCTCATTTCAGAAACCTACAGGAAAAATCTTGAAGACAAAAGTGGAAGGTTTAGGTAATGGAGTTATTTTAGATTAGAGAATATAAAGTTTGGATAGGTGGTAAAAGCTTTGTGGCTATGAGTAATACATTTAAATTGTATTTTAAAGACTAGATAGGTGAGAATTTTGGGGACAGGAAGACAAATTGAAAG
>JAODAL010011615.1:0-99108 GCA_025379985.1 Phyllomedusa bahiana | reverse complement strand
CCCCAAAGGTATTTTGAACAGAGGTTTTCAATTTGCTCCCAGAAATGAATTAAAAAAATTCTAAACTTTTGTAGACAGAAAAAAAAAAAAAATTGATATTTTTTTTATCTCAGTCTACCATAGAGACAGAATCTGGATCCAAAGAGATTGGATTGTATCATCTTAAAAGAAAAAATCAGTTTTATTCCAAAAAAAACAAGCAATGACTATGTAGCAACCGACGTAAGATTGCTGTTTATCGGTTTGGAAGCAATAAATATGGTGGCTAATGAGGACAACAATATACATAGTAATGAAAGCGAAGTAGTGAGAGATTTGAAAAAAGATAGGACTGTATTAATATAACCAGCAGATACGGAGGGTGGAGCAGTCGTTTTAAATATTGAAAATTACCAGAAAGAAATGTGAATCATGGAATGGGGGATTGAAAGGAAATCCACCCACAAATTTAAAGAGGAATTAGGTAATTTGCTGAAGTGTCATCTGTCTCACACATTTGTCACAGTCTAACATATCATAGACACATGGCTAAGTAGCTCCATCCATATCCTCCACCACACCCCACCAGCCCACATGCAATATCCTCCTCCACGTTTCCCTTGGTCACGCAACTCACCATCTTCTAAAATAAACACCACTATAAACACCAGCAAGAAAGTACAAGTATAACTCCTAATCACAGGGTCAGGTGTGCATTCACTTTTACAATCAGGGACAAGCGTACACTGCCACTATACTAGCACTGATATAACCTACAACACCACCATATAGAGACCACATAGAGGTCAGACACCAGCCAGGTATACACTCCACATGCATATAGAGACCACATTGAGGTCAGACACCAGCTCATGTCACATCACATTACAGTGAATACAGCACTGATCCAGTATAGAAGCAAAATAACCCCTGTCGTCAGCGACTCACCGGAGACGTATTATCTGATGAGTTGTTCTCTTCTCTCATGAGTCGTTCTTTTTCTCTTTTCTTCTCCATCTGTTCCAGACCGGCCACAACTCGTCCCTGCAGAATTTACACACAAATCTTAGAATCCTCACTTTTCCAGCACTTCTTTACTTATTCCCACAGTCTCCTAGGGAGTTAGAGGGTGGGGAAAGTATTAACCCCCTGGATATTATGCTACAGCTATGGGCTGCTCCCCTCAGAATCATATTACCAGATAGGTAGTCAAGACCCTAAGTAGGCAAATGGGCAAGGCCCCAGGTTAGGTAGGTGGACATTAGTCCGCGACTCCCGGGCATTCTGAGTCAGGATGCGGCAGTCGGGACCCGGGTAACGGCAGCACATCACAGGAGCTCGGGGCCCACTGGGGTATCCACCGACTCCCCGGCGGGCCAGTCCGAGTCCGGCCCCGCAATTTTGACATGGGGGCTCCGATTGGAGTGAGGAACGGTGCTGTGTGCCGTTTCTCATTGATTTAGATGCTGCAGCCATCTTTGCCGTGGCCGGCACCCTGCAATAAGCAGCTAACACCCGGCCCCTTAACGGAATTAGGACGTACTCATACATCCAGTGTTGCTAAGAGGTTAAACAAGTAGGCAAAGATAAATAAAGATTATTACCAAATACATTGCTTTTCTAATTTTACTTAATTTCTGTGTTAGAGCAATTCTTATCTCCTGCTCCTTTCCTATGTTAACAATTAGCTCTCTCTGCTCTAGCAGCCCTGGCTGGGATGGTGACATCACTCCCTACTGTTATGACTAAGAGCCCAGGGCTCAAAACGTGTAAACAGTGACTTTCGTAATTTACACTGTGCCATGTTTTTAATTGTTTTAAAATTTTAAATCAGATTAATTTTATTTTTCCCAATTCTTTGCTGGAAAGCTTGTTTTTTGACAGTTACTCCCTGTTATGTTTTATCAGCAGCACATGAGCCTGTTTATGTAATAATACTAACAAACTTTTTTTTTTTTTTAGCTCTCTAGCCCTCTGCTCTGCTGTTTAAACCCTTACATTACTAAGGCCTAAAAACAGGCTCCCTTTGGGAATAGCAGAGTGAAATGTCACATGTTTAAAACCCAATCACCCCTGAACAGGAAGTGGGAGTCTTAAGTTGGCTTTCTAAAGCAGGCTCTGTAAAACTGCCATATTTAAAAACCCCTTTAAGGGATATGGAGCAGACTCCCCCCCTTGCCCACTTCATATAAAAGCGGGAAAAAGGCTGTTAAAATATGCGGGAGTTGCCGCTAGCCGTGATCAGACATAACACCAATTTTAACCTTTTAACCATATAGATGCAGCAGCAAACACAATCAGGACAGGATCTGTGACGGAAGATCCTTAATTTTTTTGAAGAAATTACAGAAACCACATTTTTAAAATATTGGCTTGGTATAACCACAAAAGAATAAATACATGGGGTCATCAAAAATATAGCGTAGTCACAGAAAAAGTGCAATGAAGATTTAACTTTTATATCAATATTTAAAATATGGATCCCTTAACCCTTAAGGACCCCCCTTTTTTTGGGCCTTCTGACCCGCCTATTTTTTAAAATTTCTGACATGTGTCATTTTGTGAGAATAATTTTTGACACTTTTTACCTACCATGTGATTAGAGATTGTTTTCTCGGACAATTGTGCTTTAAGTTAGTAAGAAATTTTTTTACCCATACAACCCTTGTTTTTTTGTAAAAAATATAAAAATTTCATGAAAATTTGGGAAAAAAAATTTGCGATTTTAAAAAGTTGCAAAATTTCTGGTGCAAGCAGAAAATTATTACCACAAATGTTATAACTAGCATCTCCCATAGTCCATTTTAGGTTGGCATCATTTTTTAAATGTTTTTTTTTTTTTTTTTAGAATTAGGGGGGCTTAAAAATTTTGTAGTAAATTTCTCACTTTTCAGAAATTTGCAATATACATTTTTTAGGGACCACTCCAGTTCTGAGTGGTTTTGGGGGGCCCTGATGTTGATACCCCATAAATAATGCCATCAAAGAAACTAGACCCCTTAACGTTTTACAAACTATTTGGGAAAGTTTGATACCTTTGATATTTCAAAAAAATTAAAAGAAAAGTGGAGGGAAATTTTTATTTTTTTTGCAGATTTTCATTTTTTATCCATTTATTCAGGGAATACGGTAAATGTGATAGGAAAATTTCAACAAAAATATCAATTCCCCGGTCGCCGTTTTTAGAGATTTTCCCCATTGGGCCCTAGTGCTTTTGGCTAAACCCAAAAGCCCGGGAAATAGGGGGGAGCAAACGGACTCTGAGGTCTCATTTTCAATACGATTTTTTTTAGGCGCCATTTCAGGTTTGGGGAAACCCCCCAAAGGTGCTAAAAACTTAAAAAAAACCCCCCTTTAATAGACCCTTTTGGAAACTACACCCAAAAAGGAATTTCCCGGGGGGTGAATTGAGTAATAGACCCAAACAGGTGATTACAAATTTTTTTTAGCTTAAGGCGTAAAAAAGTAAAAAAAATTTTTTTCCAATAATCTGAAATTTTTAGCTTAAAATGTTTCACATAACAAGGAACCCTGAAAAAAAAAACCAAAAACTTTTTTAAGCAAATTTCTTCCAAAGTTCGCAATCCTACTTGGGGGTGTAAATGCTGGTGGGGCATGGGCAGGGGTAAAAGGGGAGGGAAAACGCTATTTGGTTTGGAAGCGTTTTTGGTGGGGCCAGTCATTTGCAAACCCCCAAAAAGTAGAGAACGGGAAACATTCCAAAAGTGCCCCATTTTGGTTTCAACACCCCATAGGGATCTCATCTGGGGGTTTTTTTTTTACTGTGCTTTTTGGTTTGAAAAGGTGTTCCATATTTTTTTTTTTTTTTGCATTGGGCAATAAAAAAGGGGGGAAAAAACGCGTTGTTTTTGTTTTTTGAGTTTAATTTTTAAGCATTGCCGTGCAGTGAAAAATTTGTGTGATAATTTATTGGGGGGTGGGTTTACATTACAAATGTTTTTTGATTTTATTTTTTTTTCTGTTTTAATTTTTTAAACAGTGAAAAAAGTTATAAAAAATTGCTTTTTTTTGTTGTCCTTTTCTGCAGCCCATAACTTTTTTTTTTTGCTGTGTCCCAGGCTGTGTATGGGCTTGTTTTTTGGGGATGGTTGAAGTTTTTTGGTTCCATTTGTGGTGATATGTGCAATGTTATTTTTTTTAAGGTTTTTGTGAGTGTTTTGAACAAAATACAGCAATTTGGTAGTGTTTTTTTTTTTATTTTTATGAGGTCCTGTAGGTTTTTATGAAATGGTAGCTTTTACCAGCGGTCAATTGATTACACCCATACCCAAATTTTTATATTTTTTTTGTTTTTTGCTTTTATACATTAAAAAAACTTTTATTAAAAAAAGGGGAAAATCGTTTTTGTTACCATAGTTTTGGGGCCAAACTTTTAAATTTTTCTGTGCTTGGGTGTGTAGGGACCCGTTTTTTTTTCGAGAGGAGTTGCGTTTTTTTTTATATTTTTGGGGGGGCAGGGTTTTTTTATTTTTTTTAAATCCAATTTTTTTTGGGGCCAGGGTGAAAAAAATCGCATCCTAGTTGTGTTTTTTATTTTTATTTTTTAAAGGGCTCACCCGTGCAGTATCCTGATAAGAGCTTTCTCTTTGGGTCGCTACGATTATGGCGATACCCTATTTTATATTTTTTTTATGTTGAAGACTTTAAAAAAAAGAAAAGTGTTTTTAGGTGTAAAACAATATTTTTGCATGCTACCTTTGAGAGCTATACTTTTTTATTTTTCCGTATACAGAGCTGTATAAGGACTTTTTTTTTTGGGGTGAACTGACATTTTTAAATTTGGGACAATTTGGGTTTTTAGGAGTTTTTGATCGCTTTTTATTCTTTTATGTGCTCGGGATGAACAATAATCTTAATTCTGTGATTGTTTTTTGGGTTTTTTTTTTTTCGGGTTCCCGTAAGGTTAATTAAATGCGTTTTTTGGGAGGTCGTTCGCACCGGCGATACCAAAAAGGGTACTTTATTTATTTTGATCTTTTTTGGGGCGTTTTGGGGTTTGTAAAGGGGGAAAAAAGGGGGGTCGTATTTTTTTTTATTTTTTGTGTTGTGTTTTATTTTTTATCCTTTTTTTTCTTTTTTTTTTTTTTCACATTTTTTTTTACTTTTCCCATAGGGTTTGAAAAGAGAGATCTTTAGATCTCTCATTCAAAAGGAATCAGTGATAGCTTGTTCTATGATGGTTTTTGACAACTGTCAGTCCTTGGGGGGATGCCCACAGGGCCGGGGTGGACTCACGACACCCGGGAAAGGGTTTCTGCCTCCGTGGTTGTCGAAGGGCAGGAGGCAGGATCGCCCGATCCCTGGCTGTGCCCCGACAAGAGCGGGGGAGCGATCTCCTCCCGGTCTTTTAGTATTGCGCCGGGTTTTTCGCGAAATTTCGGGGGTTATCCGCCCCCCCCCCCCCGGAGCGATCCGGGGCGGGGCCCCAGGTGGGGATGTCAGTGTAATAAAGCTGACCCCCGCGCCGAACGCGCGAAATCTGTTTAGAGTTCGCGCGATCCTCAGGAGTATCCATACGTCCGGTGCGTTAACCCCCAAACGGGCCCTGATTTGGATACGCCCAAAGGGCGTTTAAGGGGTTAATGTCCCTGGTGTGCCCATTCACACTTACGCTACCTAAACAGGGTAACCACCCCGAGAAGAGCGGCCTAGTACTCCTCTGTTGGCCTTAAAAACCCCGTTAAGAAACCTTAAAAAAACATTTTGTGCAAAAATTGTAAATTATGATGTGGGCCAAAAATTTAATTTTCGCTGGTGTTAAACCAGCTTGGTGAGCAGCAAAAATGTTTAAAGAAATTTTAATTTGGGGGGAAAATTGCATCTAGCGGCCGGCACACTTTTTTATTTCAATCACAAAATTTACCGCGACCTTCTTATAAAAGGGAAAACGGTGGCCCAAAAACGTTCGTTCACAATTGTCACCATTTATATGGTTTAAATTTTAAAAAGAATATTTTAAAATTAGCAGAAAAATGTGGATTAATTGGGGTTTTATGGACTTGGATTGAAATTATCTCCTCGTATCCTTTTCCATTTTCCCTTTACAGGCTTCCTTGCCCCGCCAATCAAATTAGTAAACCCCGACCTACAGGCTCTCTTAACTCTCCCCTCCCTACATCTTGCCCCTTAAAAAACTCCAGTATCTCCCCCCTCGCAATCTCCGCTCCCCCAGGACCTTTTCTTGCCCCTCCCGTGTCAAAAACCTCACATAACCCTCCCAAGACTTCTCTCGTGCTTCCCCCAGACTTGGAACTCATGCCCCAAACATCGATCCCCCCCCTTTCTAACTAGCCTCAAAAGCCACCTGAAAACCTACCTCCTTAGGAGCCTATAACCAACAGTAACCTTGCTGTCATTACACCATCCACAAACATGTCCGCCCATCACCTTCTGTCTCTTCCCACCCCTTCCCTTTTAGACTAAGTCTTTGGGCAGGGACCTCTTCCCCTGTACCCGCTGTTGTTATTAATTTGTCCCTTTTTTTTGTTTGACCATGTTTGTATGAAACCTGGTACAGTGCTTGGAACCAAGGGTGCTTAAAATAAATATCGACCAAAACAATTATGACAGTTACAAATTACATTGGTGCTGGCATTATTAGGGTGGAGTGGAGAAATCAGGCGATACTAACTGAGTATATTTGATGATAAGCCTTCAAGAGTACTAGCTCTCTTCATGAGATATGGTGTTATACAAGAAACTGACATTTTAAGACGCAGAGAGAAAGGAAGGAATGGAAATCTAAATTAATGCAAAAGTTTCAAACTTTGCAACACAGGCTTAAAGGGAATGTGTCATCAAAAATGACTTATTGTTTAACTGACGTTTTTTTTGTTGAACAATTTTTTAAATTTTTGGTTGGGGTTTTTTTTTTTTTTTCCATTCACTTTCAAAATTTTTTTAATTCTTAAGTTCTGCCTAGGCCCCAAAAATGTGTGACACTTCCCGTTTGTACGAAAGTTTTCAGTTGTCTGTCATTATAGCGCAAGCAGGGGGCAAATGAAAAGGAACCCCAATGTGTATAGATAACACAGCATCCACCATTCAATAGGAAATAGTCTAAGCTCACTCTCTTCCCCTCCCTGCAAACGGACTTCTTCCCAGGTCACAGAGCATGCCCAGAAAACTTTCCTATATTAGTCAATTGGACTGAGTCAGTCTTAAGGCTCCTATGTGCATGAAGCTGCTGTAAAGTATCTCTCTGATTGCTGTTAAAGCAGCGCAAGCAAGAAAGCTGCCCCCACAATCATATATAGATAGCTGATTTGAGAAATCTACAATCAGAAAATAAAAGCAGCTAAGAAAAAAAGAATATGAATCTGGGCTTGATTTAATAAGGAAAAAAAATTGGCGATAGATTCCCTTTAATATCCATACTAGCTTCATGTAACACGATGTGTGAACTGTGTGGGTCACAAATCACCACCTGATAGCAAACAGATAAGACAAAAACTGAGATTGTTTAATTCTTGACCTGAAGTATAAATTGTAAAAAATTTCTCTGCTTATATTGCATTTTGTTATTTTAAGATTCTTTGAAGACGTGTATAAAAAGTCTGTGAATGTTCAGTTTCTTATATAACATCATGTCTGATGAAGAGAACTAGTACCTTCGAAGGCGTATCATCAAATATACTCAGCTAGCCTCTAAAGGGTATCAAATGGTTTCTTCACTCTTCTACTGCTTTCTATGACTAAAACATTATACTACTCCAAAAAAGTTATTAATCCCCATTGTGTAAGCTTAAAAAAGGTCAAGCCACCAGATACTTTTTAGGATCATTTTTAGGATCATGAAACTGCTAAAAATGAATGTGACAACACAAAAATTCATGTAGAATCAAAGGGACATAAGGGAAGTATAAAAAAACAGGTGACAAAACAGTAATGAATGAAACGCTCCATATTTAGATGATGTATCACTGATAACAAATGTAAAAAAAAAAAAAAAAAAAAAAAAAAGAGAGAGAGAGCATATATCCTTTACCAGGTGAGATTATGGAGAACACAACAACGACGGTGGTTAAGTCAATGGGTAAAGGAAATACTCTCATCCAGATCTAACGGTTTTGAGGATTACTATAGTTAGGTTTTACAATTTTTAGCAATTAAACAAACCTGCCATAAAAATCATGTCAGTGCAGTGCAGACAGGCTTGGACTGGCCCACTGGGGATCAGGGAAAACCTGGTGGGCCCCTTAGCATGGAAGACCTGGAGTTATTTTTTTAATAACTGAGAAAAGGCAAAAAAAATAAACCAGAGGAAGAGAGGCAGAAATCAAGATGCAAAGTATAGGAGGCAGGTACAGTCATTTACAGTAGATGTGGGGTGGGTCCTTAAAATAAACTCCAGGGGCGGGCCCAGAAACCGCTTAGCTGGTGGGTCCCTAGCGTCAACTCCACCGGTGAGCCCTAGGCACAGAGCGCAGATGTCCTGACCATACCTTACGAATCTGGGAGAATAAGATTCCCGCATCTCTACATTTCCCAATGAGTCCCCTAGCAAACCAGGTACTTTTGAAGGCCAATCTCCAGTATTAGGTGGGAACATGAATGAGGAACATTGAAGGTTTTGATCTGTAAATAGTTTAACCCCATCTCCCCTACTTTTCTTTGCCCTAAGTCAGAGGTGTCAAACTAATTTTCACCGTGAATCAGTCAGCATTTTGGTTGCTCTCAAAGGCCCATTGGAGGGTGACTAGGTGGCTTGGTAGGGCTATTAGAGCTGTGCCACCGCCTGTGAGTTGCACACCAGCTCTGTCTAAGCTTTCGGGTGCTATATAAAAGAACGCGGTGGGCCAGATTTGGCCCTCGAACCTTGAGTTTGACACCTGTGCCCTAAGTGATGGAATCACTGCAATGGAGCTAATGTGTGGTGGCTTCTGATATCTGGAGAAGATGTACATTGTATTATCTGACTGCTTAATCAGCTAGAACTTGTGAAGTCGGTGCCTCTGCTAACGACTGGTATAGATCTCAGTTGTCACAAACCATTTTGTCAATAGTGTGTGTCTGCATGCTGCAAATGAGTTATGTCAATGTCATTCTGAATAATTATGAGCCTACACTAATAGCTCCCAAAGTAAACGTATGTAACCCTAATCTCTGCCCAAGCTATAAGTATTCTTTTGTTCCTGCTATTCATGTGCATGCTGCAATGTAATTAGATTGCATAAGTACTGTTGATGGCCATGTGCATAATGATGGTGCTCTAATAACAACTCTTCTCCCCTACCATTATAACTATCTGCATGTGCTTACACAGATAAACTAATTAGCTTTTGTTTTTGCTGGTAAAGAGTTCGGTGACTAATTTGAGATAAAAGTTGAAGACTATATCTTCGGTGTTGAATTGTAAATATCGCTCTTGCCTTCATGAACTAAAGTAGAGTAAAGTTACTTCTTATCATTGGAAATGGCAGAGGGAAGTGTTATCTTTTTGTCAACACATCTGTATTATCATGTACCATAATATTGTGCTGCAATAGGATGCTATCACAGACAGACACAGTAATGTTTTCAATATCCCTGTGCCTCCAACTCCATTAAATAGGCAGCACAGATTTCAAGTGGTACCATACCACTTGAAACCATAGGAAGCCTAATAGAGGGCGCTATAAGAGCATTTTACATGTGTTAAAGATGAAACCTAATAGAGGGCGCTATAAGAGCATTTTACACGTGTTTCAGGTGACGCCTAATAGAGGGCGCTACAACAGCTTTTTACATGTGTTTCAGATGAAGCTGCCTACAAGAAAATTAATGAGGACCAGTTGAAAAGCCCTGCTAAGGATGCTTTCATACGGAGCGTTTTTGATGCATTTTTTATGCGTTTTTTTTGTGCAGAAATGCACAGCAGTTAATGCTCTACATTTCTGCACAAAAACGCTCCGTGTAAAAGCACCCTAACTCATAGCTCACAGGGCATACATCAGACTGGAACAGAGTGAGAACACTTGGAATCTGGGAACGTCCCACTGGATCTTTTTGGTTTGGATCTCTGTATAGTTGTTTAGTGTGGAAATAAAAAAAAATATGCAAAGTAATCACTGAATTGCTTGCATCACTTTTATTGGCATGCCAAACCAGCCTGATCCCTTCCATTGCATACATTATCCAATCTCCAAGTTCCCTTGGAACCCCCCACCCCGAGTTAAAGGGGTTGTTTCACTACAAGGATTGATGATTTTTATGTCAAAGATCTTGGAAAAACAAGTCACTTTGCAATATATGTCCATTAACAGTGTCTTTCCTATTCCTAGATATCCCCTCTTGTATGGGCTGCATCAGCTCCTCAGGTCGCTATAGCTACAGACCTGTTGAATCTCTCCCGATAGGCGGCCAGCACTGGATGCTGTAGCTATAGACCTGTTCAATCTCTCATGATAGGCTGGCAGCACTGGTCGCTATAGCTACAGACCTGTTTGAGCTTTCCTGATAGGCTGCCAGCACTGGTTGCTGTAGCTACAGACCTGTTTGAGCTCTCCTGATAGGCGGCCAGCACTGGCTGCTGTAGCTACAGACCTGTTCAATCTCTCATGATAGGCTGGCAGCACTGGTCGCTATAGCTACAGACCTGTTTGAGCTCTCCTGATAGGCGGCCAGCACTGGTTGCAGTAGCTACAGACCTGTTTGAGCTCTCCTGATAGGCTGCCAGCACTGGTCACTATAGCTACAGACCTGGCTTCTACTGCAAACTCGTAGAAACCAGTAAACACGCCCCTGAATTAAAAATGAAACCAAGAAAACAGGACTGAGGTGAGTTGAATCAATAGAGTGAGACAACCCCTTTAAATGTGTGTGTGTGCACGCCTGGATGCTATATTATTTAGGTTTCTTTTGGGCTATGCAGCATATTGGTGCTGTCTCACTGACCTTCTGACTTAGCCTAGCGTCACCTCTATTACTTTATTTCTATCTTTACAGTAAGTGTTGATAAGATTATAGGCTATAAGTAATATTTTGTAGGGTCTTTTGCTTATCTGTGAGAACGTTCTGAATAATCTGGTCCTCAGATTTCCCATACATAATTGCAGCCATTTCTACCAAATTAAAACTAATTTATCATGTTCTTTTTAGTCTGCCATGATAGCAAATAGATCATGTAGCAATTAATGTAATATAGTAATTAATGTATCCAGATGGCTTATCAGAGATTGAAGTCTTTAATGTGTTTTCCAGCACTCCCTTAAAATGAGTCTAAAGACCAAGACCACCAACAGCACAGGTGCTGCCCCATGTAGATTGTATAGTGGAGCCGAAATCTCTTTCATGTACTGATATTTTCTCTCAACTTGTTTCTGCTCAAACATTCTGTAGACCCAAGCGTTCACAGATTAAAAGAGAATTACTGCTGCGGTTTAAAATTCTCTAGGGTGTCATGCGGCCTGACCGTACTTGGCAACCGTCTGGATAATTTGATATTATTTAATCAAGAACAGACCAAAATGCTACTAATAGGTAAATAGTAGAAATCAGAGCCTTAAAGGGGTTGTCTCACTACATCGATTCATCTTACCTCAGTCCTGTTTTTCATTTTTGAATTCAGGGATGTTTACAGGCTTCTACTGACTGCTGAGGACAATCGGTCTGTAGCTATAGCAACCAGTGCTGGCAGCCTATCAGGAGAGATCAAACAGGTCTGTAGCTATAGCGACCAGTGCTGGCAGCCTATCAGGAGAGATCAAACAGGTCTGTAGCTATAGCAACCAGTGCTGGCAGCCTATCAGGAGAATCAAACAGGTCTGTAGCTATAGCACCATGCTGGCAGCTATCAGAGAGATCAACAGGGTTAGCTATAGCCCCGGGCCTATCAGGAGAGATCAAACAGGTCTGTAGCAATAGCAACTAGAGGAGCTGATTAAGCCCATACAAGAGGGAATATCTAGGAGTAGGTAGGACACTGTTAATGGACACATATTGCAAAGTGACCTGTTTTTGCAGGATCTTTAACATAAAAAGCAATCCTTGTAGCGAGATTACCCCTTTAACTCCTCAACGACCGCCCACTGTCTTTAGACGTCGGCTGGTGCAGGTCGTTCGTCTGCAGCAACGTCTTTTAGCGTCGCTGCAGACATTGGAGTTTGCGGCTCCGGGCGCCGCAGCAGCGCTGAGATCGGGGCTGTACTACACAGCCCTGTTCCCAGCGCAGTGAGCATCAGGGAGTGGGGGAACCTCCTCTTCCCGTTACTTTAACCCTTGATTGCCGCAGTTCGTCACCGCAGCGCAATCAAAGGGTTTCCCTGCTCTGTCGGGTGATCAGAACGACCGGTCACCTGACAGAGCCCGGGGAATGGCTGCACAGTCAGCCCTGGGGACCTAGAGTAGCCCTAGGGCTGACGGTAAAAGAAGCCAGTGATCAGGGCACACTGTCCTGATCACTGCCTGTGTCAGAGTGACACAGATTATAATGTATTAGTATATATGAATATGCTAATACGTTACTAAGTGGGGAAAAAAAAAGTAAAACAGTTCTCCCTTCAAGGGATTTTTAAAAAAAAAAAAGTAAAAAACAAAGTATATAAAAAAAAAGAATAAAAAATTAACTAAAAAATTGTAATAAAAAATAATTGTGCATACATTACACACACAAAAAAACCCTACACATATTAGGTATCCACCAGACCATAATAACTTGTAGAGTTAATCTAACAAGTTATTGTTAAGTGTGAAATGTGAACGGTGTAAACAAAAAAATATTTTTAAATTAAAAAACAATTGTGCAATTATTTATTAGTGAACTTAAACTATTCCCCCATAAAGTAGATGTCTCGAATAAAACGAGGCTCCGTACAACTGCATCATTGAAAAAATAAAGTTACAACTAGGCAAAAACTAAAACAATGTTCTGGTCATTAACTACTTTTCAGGCGTTCGGCTTAAAGAGTACCTATCGCCTCCACACAAACACTCAAAATATAATAGTAGATGAAATTATAAGACTTTTTTCCAATACATGTCATTAGTAATGCAGAGGGCTCATGTCATTATTACAGGGGAACAGATCTTAGTTTCACTTTCTTAGTAGAGCTCTGTATGTAGCAGGGATTCTTTCTGTTGAGCTATACCACCTGTGCAGGGGGAGCTGAGGACATAGCTGCTACATACAGTACAACAGGCACAGCACACTGAGGAGATAGTGTGACAGGGTTTATAGGCAATTACATTACACTGCTGCTAGTGTTATATCCATCATAGCAGCCCAGAGAAAATCAGTGTGCAGATGATGTAGAATTCCTGGCTCCCCCCTGCACAATGGACTCATTCAGCTCAGGAGCAACACAACTGTCACATAGTGATCCATCAAGCTGTCAGGTGCCAACTTGGCCCGACTTCAGAGCTGTCTTAAAGGGCCAGCGCTTGTTTAAAAACTGAATTACAGATGAAATGCTTTGATTTCCCTAATGAAGCATATTTAGGGAAGTGATTGTATTTTAGTCTCCTGTTATTTCATGAGGTTTCCCTGGAGGTGATAGGTACTCCTTAAGGGGTTAAACTGTATTTGCCCTTGACTCCCCAGCAAACATCACAAAGATTTTGTAGCACAGGAAGGCCTCGTTCACACGGCTTATTTTGCCGCCGATTGGCGCCGTACTGCGCGCCGGATTTGCTCTTCAGTACGGCGCCAATCCGTCGGAGTCATTACGGTAATCCACTGCTCTCATAGAGAACAGTGGATTCCGTCGCTCCTCCCCGCTCGGCGACTCCGCCGCGGGGGGAGAAAGTGACATGCACATTATTTACGGCGCGTACGCGCCGTAGATAATGCAATGTCTATGGCCGTGTTCACACGGCTTATTCCCGACTGATTTGTGAGCCGGATTGCGCTCACAAATCCGCCGTGAATAAGGGGCAGGAAGGGGCGGGGCCTGAGCGCGGAGGGGGCGCCGCTCCCGCCATAGACATTGCTTATCTACGGCACGTCCACGCCGTAATAATGTGCATGTCACTTTCTCCCCCGCGACGGATTCGCCGAGCGGGGAGGAGCGACGGAATCCACTGTTCTCTATGAGAGCAGTGGATTACCGTAATTACTCCGACGGATTGGCGCCATACTGCAGCGCAAATCCGGCGTGCAGTACGGCGCCAATCCGCGGCAAAATAAGCCGTGTGAACGAGGCCGTAGTGTTACAGAATGGCAATGGAGATGGTTTGAACCTTGTGATGCCACATATCATTAATCCTTGGCAACAAAGCATTTTTTGGAAAAACGGCCAGTGACACCAACTGCTATATCTCCCAGAGGCTGATGACTGTCAGGACAGCCTCTGGAATATGTAATAAATTGAATTTTTTGGGGATTTTATATTCAATATTATTTGAGAGCTAAAACAAATAAAATGGAAAGGGCACATTGTTGAGTTTTGTTCGTTTTTGATGTTTTTGTATTACCAGCCAGTATACTGTCTCCAAGTTTAATATTGTAGCTTTTCCATCTTTATAGCATTGTAATCCTAAGTATTAACAGAAGGGAAATATTGGCAAATAGTTGGGAAGAGAAAAGCAAGGCTGAAAGGGCGCTGCTGGTGGCTACACAGTAGTGAGAGACTTAGAAATCAGTATAAATTGTATGTACAACATGTTTTTAGACCAAAATGAAATATAACAGTTAAATATTAGCAGAAACCTTTGTAAAAGGGGCTGTCTTATCTAGACCACTCCTTTTATAAGCCCTTCTAAAAAATATCCCCTACAGTCGGTGAGCCCAGTTGACCCTTTTCAGTGACGTATGGTGTCTTCTAGTTGTCCTGTGGCCTAAGAAAGTCCCCAAGGTCTGTCATCTTACTGCTTATATTACATCCTGCCTAAGGCTATGTTCACACGGCATAATTGTAGGATGTACAGTAGGCCCCACAATTACGCCGGGTATTCGGGAGTCGCGCTAATATGCGGCTACTCCCACAATGCGGGGGGGGGGGGGGGGAGGGAGGGAGGGCGCCGGCCCCATAGACAAATAGACATTCATTACTCGCAGCACATATTCACCGCAAGTAATTGACATGTCACTTATCTCCCCGCACTTACGATACGAGCGTATTGTAAGAGTGTGGAGAGGAGGCGTAATCTATAATTCTCTATGAGAACTATGGATTACCGTAATTTCGGCGCGCATCTCGCTCGTATTTGAGTGCAAATACGACGCAAAATGCACGCCGAAATTACCCCGTGTGAACATAGCCTAAGAATGATAATTACACGCTATTCTTCAATACTTATGGTTCACAGAATAATGTGCAAGCAGTCACGCTCCTAGAGGGAATAAAAATACAACTAAGTCAACTGATTTTAATAATTTAACAAAATCAGAAGCTAAACATACTGAACTTTTGCCATTTTACAAATAAATAACTAATAATGGAAAAAAGTTAACCATTGGTCTACAATGTGAATTAATTCATCCCACACGATGAGCACTGTAGAAAAATACCTAATACCAAAACTGCAGGGTTTTTCTTTGGTCATTTATACACTTAAAGAGCACCTATCTCCTCCACACAAATGCACAACAATTGATAGTAGATGAAATTATAAGACTTTTCTCAAATACATGTCATTAGAAATCCAGAGGATTTACCTCAGTTTTACAAGGGAACAGGTTTTACTTTCACTTTGTAACTCAGGAGAATCTTATCATTCTGTTGGGAGATACCAACTGTACAGGGGGAGCTGAGGGCATAGCTCCTTGTACAGGGTGATCTGAGTCTCTCACTACATATAGTACAACAGGTACAGCACACTGAGGACACAGTCTGACAGAGTTTACCTGTTGCTTCAGCCTCCTTATCCATAGAACACAGGCATCTGTATCACACTGCTGCTGGTGTGCACATGATGTAGACTTACAGGCTCCCCCCTGCACAGTGGGCTCTCCCAGCTCAGAGGCAGGAGATTTGATACAGCTGTCAACATAGTCATACATCAAGTTGTGAGGTGCCAAAAGGGCCCGACTTCAGAGCTGTCTTAAAGGGCCAGCACTTTTTAAAAAAACAAAACAAACAGAATTACAGGTGAAATGCTTTGATTTTCCTAATGAAGCATATTTGAGAAAGTGTATTTTAGTTACTTAATGAGGTTTCTCTGAAGGTGATAGATACTCTTTAAAGGGGTTTTACTATCATAGACTTTAATGATGTACTGCTAGGATATACCTTCCAAGTCTGATAGTAGTGCAATAAATATTTTTTTTATGCAAAACTGCTACAAAAACTGCATGAAAACACGCATAAAACTTTAAAAAAAGTATTTTTCAGCATTTTTTGGGCCAAAAAATGGCATGCAAAAGATAAATGTGAAGGGGGCCGAAGACGGTAGGTGAATGTCTAAGCCTATGAATTTTAGGACTAGCAATTACTAGTGAATTGTTAAAGATACAAGGCTATGCTTCTTGATGAGATATTGGAAAACACATAGCCCTTATACTGTTTTTGCATGGGGTCCCTCAATGGCTTGTGCCCCCGATCGTATATGTTCACTTCAATATTCAGACTTTTTGATTAGTAGCAAAGCAGCAGCAGTCCTACAATTCCAGCTACAACCGGCGAGTTAAATGTATTACTATTGGCAGATGTATGTTATAATCAAAGAACTGTCAAAATTCCTATTTACTAAACAGTGGGACACTTCACAACTAGGGATCAGTTTGTGAATTCAAGTAGTAGTTAAACAAATTTAGATTCCTCGGTTGTTGCTTATTTGGACGCCGAACTTGAAAGGTGATGACAACTAGCCAGCTTTGGAGACTACCTGAGGCTTTTCATCAGGCATGGTATAACACAGTATCTGAAGACTCCCGTGTTGATCCACATTGGATTAGTGGAGTGAATAAGACAAGTGATGTAAAGGTGAAGCATCAAGCAAATATTTGTATTCAAAGTAGATTTTAAATCTCATAGAGAAAGGACCGTCTGAAAGTACAAGCTCAAAAAAACTTGTTCATGACACGAGTGAATGTGTTGAAGTGGTTTGTCATTCTACATCACTCAAGAGTCATAATAATTTAAAGGGGTTGTGTCATTACATTAAATGGTCTTCAGAATAAGGGTGCAGTGAAAACAAGCAACTTTGCAATTGGATGTCATTAGCAAAGCCTTCTTGTTTTCACAGTCTCCCTTATCTTCTGTTTCTATAAACACTGTTCCCCAGTGCCGGTCGGATTCTTCCTCCTTTCATTTCATTGGCTGACGGCTCTACTAATTTACATTCTGTCAGGCCCCCGGTCGTATTCACGGGAGCGTGCGTTCCTGCCTCTCTCACTCAGAATAAGGGGCCGGCAACATTTTGCTCTGTACAGCCAGCAGCTGCACAGTAACACTGCAGCTGCTTTTACAATCCGAAAACAGCAGAGTTGTGCTCGGTGCCTAATGCTGCTGCGTGTGAACATAGAAGGGAGACAGATCTGTGCTGCTCTGGATGAGTTCATACAAGACTGGAGACAACTGTAACAAACCTCCTGCTGTGAGAGGAGAAGACATCAGTGCTCTGACTTCATAGAAGACTGTCTAGACTGAATGCGGAGTTGTGTTATGTAAACAAACAGCTGTTACAAAATAAGACTGCATAGGGAGAGGAACGACACATTGACATGTGGACTCAGACAGAGGGGGTGGAGGGGGAGGAGGGGAGAGCAGGGATGTGCTATCCCCTGCAACTGATCTCAAAAAAACACACTGACTCAGGAGCGAGCACAAATAGTGAAGGAGAGGGATGATGTCATCCCCCTTCAGTTAAGAAACGACTCTGGATTTGAGGAGCTGAGAAACGGAAAGTACAATGAAACCGACAAACTGATGAAGCGATACATCCCCTTCTGTCTACATAATCATATGAGGACTTGTTTTTTGTGGGATAAATTGATGGAACCGTTGACTGTGCCATATAATGTACTGGGAAACCTAGTTAGTGCTCGTTTGTTGTGGGCTTAAGTGTAGTTTTTATTTGTTCAATAACAAACTACTGTTGCTTACCCCTACACCACCGCTGAAAGTCCAAGACTACAAACCAATCACCATTCCATCAACGTTGTTATATACACGTGGTTAGATATCCCGAGCTGCCAGCTAGAGCTCAAAAACTGGTAGATTTATCCACAAAGCGGAGATTCCAGCGGGTATGTCATCCACAAATTTATTTCATATAACCATTTACAGGACAGTGCAAAACAGCATCCAATGCTAACGCGTTTCGGGTCCCACAGGATCCTTGTTCACAGCAATAAAATGATAGAGGAGAGGAGCTGAGCTCTGGTGCAGTTGCATTTGTTTTATATCAAATAATGATTTGCACTAGACAGTATCAGGGTGCTCTGTGGAAGGGTAATTTCAACCCATAAATCATAAGAAAGAAATAAATCCACAGCACTCCTGAGCGAGTGTTCAACCCCAGGTGCTGTCATTCTACTCCTGTCCTCTGTACTCCTTAGTAATAAGTCAAATAATGCAAATGCATAAAAAGAAAAAAGAAACCTCAATCAGTTTTTTGCTTTGAGACCAAAAAAAAATCAACATATGCCTCCTTCAGGGATTTGAACTTAGAACCCCTACGTAAAAAGGCAGAAGTTGAACCACTCAGCTACATTGTAGCTACTCACAGCTCTTTACATAAACAGACCTTTGTATGATGCGGGATGCAGGCGCGAGATGCGGCCGAGGCAGGAAGTGTAGCCTCGGCCGCATCTCGCGCCTGCATCCCGCATCAACCTGTCTTGCCCTAATCAGCGGTCCATACGTGATTACACCCATTCTCTTTATTGCATTCCATACCATATTCTTCCAGTGCTTTTACAACTATATGGTGATCAGGCTGACAAAGACTGAAGGCTCAGTCGAAACGTTCCACAAACTACGATCACGATTTCCTTGAGCCATATTGATATTTGCAATACGTTACACATATTGCTTTGTGAATTTTTGTATGGAAACAATTTCATTGTAACCTGTCAGATATTGTTTAAATACTTTGTAAATACACATAAATTACTCAGATTTAATAAGCATATACATTGAGTGCTGTGGATTTATTTCTTTCTTAGCATTTGTTTTATATGTCAACCCACAAATTTTTATTTTCAGTTTTCTAGTACAGTATATAATACAGTTAAAGGCTTTTTTTTTTAACCACAAAGGCATTTCATGCCTGCTTTGTCCTGCTTCAGCTTTCAGTATGCTCTAAAGGAAGTGTGTATGATTTGTTTGAACTGCATATCATTTGACTCCGCAAGCTGACATCACCATGCCTTTCTCCACAGTGTGCTCACTCTAGTCATACAAAGGTCTGTTTATGTAAAGAGCTGTGAGTAGCTACAATGTAGCTGAGTGGTTAACACTTCTGCCTTTTTACGTAGGGGTTCTAAGTTCAAATCCCTGAAGGAGGCATATGTTGATTTTTTTTTTGTCTCAAAGCAAAAAACTGATTGAGGTTTCTTTTTTCTTTTTATGCATTTGCATTATTTGACTTATTACTAAGGAGAACAGAGGACAGGAGTAGAATGACAGCATCTGGGGTTGAACACTCGCTCAGCAGTGATTGTTTGTGATTACTAAGGAGTACAGAGGACAGGAGTAGAATGACAGCATCTGGGGTTGAACACTCACTCAGCAGTGATTGTTTGTGATTACTAAGGAGTACAGAGGACAGGAGTAGAATGACAGCACCTGGGGTTGAACACTCGCTCAGGAGTGAGTGTGTGTGATTACTAAGGAGTAAAGAGGATAGGAGTAGAATGACAGGACCTGGAGTTGAACACTCGCTCAGCAGTGAGTGTGTGTGATTACTACGCAGGAGACTGACTGTAGCTACCTGAGAGGAGAGGTGATGTCTGAGCATGTGCGACCAGGACTGAGAAGCTCTCATCACTGGTCATTTCCCCTAGAGAAGAGCTGTACACTATGGATCACTAAGGAAGCAGCTAAAACAAAAATGGTAGAAAAGTTTAAATAATGATGAATTGTGAAAATGGTTTTTAATTTGCAGTCTTCCCACACCAATCTTACTTTGTGGCAAAACCGCTTTAAATGGGTTATCTCACCATGCAGTTTCGCAGAGCCACATCCAGCTTCAGACTCACACTTACTGGTCATGGGTGGTACTACAACAGTGATTGGTATATCAGCTCTGCTTTCCTAGCTGAGCCTGTTATACTGACATGACTGGTGGAGATTTATAAACTGTAGTGCACAAGTCTACAGAGCTCTCCAAGGTTAAAGCTTGTTATTAATTTGGATCAACAAGCTATGGATAACACTCAGCTAGGAGTGACCTCACTTGAGTCAGACAGGACAACTTGGAGCAATGAAAGCAGTGAGAGATGGTTGGTAAGTAGATAAAATCTATTTGATCTTCTAAACAAAGCAAGGTCGAAAGAGCAAGGTGTTTGGTACCATGTTTCCCCAAAAATAAGACAGTGTCTTATATTAATTTTTGCTCCTAAAGACGAGCTAAGACTTATTTTTAGGAGATGTCTTAGGGTGTGTTCACATGGCAAGGGACATGTCCGGTTTGTGTGCAGTGCACATGGCCGCGGGGGTAGCTCTTCTCCGCGATGAGCCTCCCGCTACACATTCACAAGCACAGATTCCGTCCGAAAACCGGACGGAAGAATGTGCTTGCAGAATGTTCTTCGGGCGGAAAACCCATGCAGTGAGGACTGCTGCATGGGTTTTCCATAGAGCCCCGTTCTGCTCATTTTCGGCCGCTTTTTCAGACGGTCTGCAAAACCGCAAACCACCTAAAAAAAATCGTCCGAAAACCCGTGCAGTTGGGACATGCCCTTATTCCTCCATGAACAAGAATTCACATTTATTGTTGAGCAAAAAGTCAACATGTATTAATATACTGTAGTGATTTCATCACAAACATCAGCATAAGCAGCCAAACTCTGAATTGCATCAAAAAATGTACTAGGTCTTATTTTTGGGGGTGTCTTATTTTTAGTGAAACAGGGTACAGGCAGTCCTCGGGTTACGAACGGGATAGGTTTGTTCTTAAGTTGAATTTGTATGTAAGTCAGAACAGGTACATTTACTAATTGTAACTCCAGCACAATGTTTTCATTTTGGATAGTGCAGGGAAGGGTTTTTTACATTTGTTTTGCTGTCTATGTCCCTGTGAAGAAGATTTCACATAATTTTCCCCTCATGTGCTGCTGTGGCATGTTGGAACTTGTCATTCCACAGCTACTATCTGCTGTGGAACATGGAACTACAAGTGCCGTCATTCCCCACAAATCTCCGTTTGTAACTAGGAGACAGGTGTAAGTCGGAACGGTGTAAGTCGAGGACTACCTGTAATATTATTTAGTCATCTTTACCTGTGCATTTAGAATGAATTGTTGTGGTGAATAAACCCCATTTAATAGTAATATTACAAAGTACAGCTTGTCCTGCAAAAAACAAGCCCTCAATTGTTTGTGTACATGTAGAAATAAAAATATTACGGTCCATGGAAGAGGAGTAGAATAAGCAGTGTGGCAGGAAAGGGTTATACTATAGAGATCAGATACAATCTAAAGAACAAAATAGAGTTAGAAGAAAAACCCACTTGAGGTAATTGACGGGAAAACACATTGTGTATTTGTTACAATACACCCTGTTTTCCTGAGGCGCAGTCTTTTAATTTGATCGTGTTTCATGCAACTTCTCATCGACGTCTTTGATGTCTTGGACAGGAGTTTTCATGCTTCATTGAACCTTTTTTTAATACCGGCTATTGATATATCTCTGCAGTTGCCATTTCATGTATCTACACTTCCTGCTTTGATGTGTTGCATGTTCCTGGGAATGGGAAGTAATAGATGTAAATTGTAATCTCTTCACATTATGTGTAATCACATGCTCTTGTTCCATCATGACATGATTTCCTCGTGCAGAATCAGAAGGAACAGTCCCCCTCTATTTAGATCAATATTTGGATTTCTGTTACATCCTTTTCCAGTGATTTCCATAACATCAAGGATTTTGTCAGTTCTTTACTTTACCCATTACCCACAGGTAAATGAATAATTTCTGTGCAAGTGATCTCGGTAGTGACACCACCATAAAAAAAATAAGCAGCATAATGTAGCGGGATATGTAATGAGGAAGGAGAACGTTCCAAGAAAGGGGGTTTAATAAATAGCATTACATGGGTATTACTCCCTCTAAGGAATAAAAGGCGCAGTGTCAGTTCCTCTATATCATATCATGTCATTTGTCTTGTCAGTACATTAGCTGGAGTTTCTGTTGTAGAATGTTCTGTCACTCAGGGTTTTTGCAAATCCTTGCTGTATTCACTGTGTTTACTGCGGTACTAAATTACACACAATCATCATTTTTTTTAAAGAGCAGTTGTATCCAAATCATGAACCTTTTTATTATTCCCTTAACCCCTTAAGGACCCGGCGGTTTTTTTTGGTGAGACGTTCGTTTTTCCCTCCTCGCCTTCTGAAAGCCATAACTTCTTTATTTTTCCACCTACATAGACACATGAGGGCTTTTATTTTGCAGGACAAGATGTACTTTCTAATGATGTTATTCACTATACTATAGAAGATACTGGGAACCCGCAAAAATTTCCAAGTGGGACAAATTGTGAAAAAAAATTTATTTTCGCCATGTTTGCGGGGTTTTGCTTTTAAGGCGTTCAATCTTCGGTAAATATAATGTGTTATCTGTATTCTTCAGGTTGTTACGCATCCGACAATACCAAACATGTAGGGTTTCCGTTATGTTTTGGTACCGTAAAAAAATTCCAAACATTTTCTGTTTTTGAAATTTGCGCCACGGCGCCATTTTGTGCGACCAATAACTTTTTTGTACCAACACCTATGGATGTCAGTGAGGGGGCATTTTTTGTGGGCTGAAGTGTACTTTTTATCGCTGGCAGTTTGGAATCATGCACTTTTTGATCATTTTTATTCCATTTTTTGAGTGACCGTAAAATGACCAAAAAACGCAATTCTGGCGTTTGGAATTTTTTTCCTTCTACGGTTTCACCCGTACGGGATAAATTATGTTATATTTTTATAGATCTGACTTTTTGGGACGGGGCGATACCAAATATGTGTAACTTTTTATTATTTAATGATTTATTTGTAAAATGGGGAAAGGGGGGTGATTTGAACTTTTTAAAAATTTTATTTTTTTTTATACTTTAAAACTTTATTTTTTATTTTTTTTTACTGTAACATTGAGGCCACCTGTGGTACTTGACCACTAGGTGGCGCGATTGTTAATACAACCTAATGCATTGCATAGGCAATGCATTAGGGTGTACAAAGATGGCGGTTTCCCCACTTCCTGTCTGCGGACGGAAGTGGGGCAAACCGGCCAAGGTAAGTGACGGGAGCCTTCCCAAGGCTCCCCACCACAATGCCCGGTCATCGGATCGGCGCAGCATAGCTGCGCTTATGCCGTTCACCGCACCGATCGGTGCGCGACACCGTTCGGCCTGATGGGTAAAACAGCGCCAGCGGGCGGAGCCACCCGCCGCCGCTGTTACTCGCCGGTGTTAGCGGCGATTTGCCCCTAACACCCGCCGGCTGTGCGGGGGGTTCGCGGAGCGATCCCCCTGCAAAGCCCCTTAGCGGCCCTGGGACGTACCATAACCCCAAGGTCGTTTTAAAGGGGGTTTAAGCCCCAGGCCTGAAAAGTAGTTAATGACCAAAACATTTTTTTAGTTTTTGCCTCCTTGCGTTCAACAGTTTGTAACTTTTTTATTTTTCAATGACCAGCTGTATGAGGCCTCGTTTTATTCTAACAAGTTGTATTTAAAGGGGAATAGTTTAAGTTTTACTTATAAATAATTGCAGATTTTTTTGTTTGTTTTTTTACATTTTTTTTTTACACCATTCACATTTCACACTTAATAACTTGTTAGATTAATTCTACAGGTTATTATGGTTGTTTGGATACCTAATATGTGTAGGTTTTTTGTGTGTGTAATATATGCACAATTATTTTTTATTAAATATTTATTTTTATTAGTTATTTTATTCAGTTTTTTTACACATTTTATGATTTTTACTTTTTTTTTTTTATAAATCCCCTGAAGGGAGAACTGTGTTAAATTTTTTTTTACACTTAGTAATTTATTAGCATATTCATATATTCATATACATTATAATCTGTGTCAGTCTGACACAGGCAGTGGTCACTGGCTTGTTACACAGACAGCCCTGGGGCTACTCTAGGTCCCCAGGGCTGACTGTGCAGCCGTTTTCCAGGCTCTGTCGGGTCACCAGGTGTCCCGATCACCCGACAGAGCAGGGAAACCCTTTAACTGCCCTGTGGTGATGATCCGCCGCTATCAAAGGGTTATAGCACCGGGGAGCGGAGGTTTCCCCTGCTCCCCAGTGCTCGCAGGAGATGCTCTGGGATGAGGGCTGTGTAGTACAGTCCCGATCTCAGTGCAACTGCGGCGCCCGGAGCCGCAAACTCCGATGTCTGCAGCGACGCCAAAAGACGTCGCTGTAGACGAACGACCTGCACCAGCCGACGTCTAAATATGGTGCGCGGTCGTTAAGGAGTTATACACCAATTCCTAATTTGAACATCTCCTAGCCTCAGCTGGCCAACTTCCCAGCAAAGGAAGACTGGGATTCCTTTTCGTGATGCAAGTACATGCATCTATGACATTGGTGCTGACTTTTAGAAACCTCCCTACCACCTCCCATTGTGATGAAATATAAAATTATCCCATACTTTCCTCTCCCATCACTCCCGTTCCAGCACTGCCAGAGCTTTAGTGTTCTTCTCAGGTTTCTCAATGATGACATCACGTTCATGGATCACGTGATGCTGCAGCCAATCACCGATCTCTGTGGTCACATGCTGTACATGGCATCAGCCAATCACCGAGTTCTGTGGTCACATGCTTTACATGGAAGCAGCCAATCGCCGAGCTCTGCGGTCACATGCTGTACATGGCAGCAGCCAATCGCTGGCCTCTGTGGTCACATGCTGTACATGGCATCAGCCAATCGCTGGCCTCTGTGGTCACATGCTGTACATGGCAGCAGCCAATCACTGACCTCTTTGGTCACATGCTGTACATGTACAGACATGTGACTGTTAAGGCTAGTGATTGGCTGCAGCATCATGTGGTCCATGAACGTGACGTCCTCAGTGAGGGATCCATAGGGAACACTGGAGATTTGTCAGCGTTGGGACGGTGGTGAAGAGAGAGGTAAGTATGGGATAGTTTTATATATTAACACAGGGGGGGATTTTTTAAAACCCCTTTTAGTACCGATGTCTTTTATAATAATCGTACAATGTTAATGGGGTTTACAGGACTGCAAAATTACCGCTAGTATCTGGCTGTTTCACAGGGCCTGCTCTTCACAGGCAGCTTCAGGCTGTGGTTGGTTTTACAGCAGTGACTGACATTTTAGCTTTGCTCTTCTTAGCTGAGCCTGATAGAGGAACATTGACGTTGGAGTGTTTTAACAACAGGGCTACAGAGCTCTAAAGGGTTAAAGTTTGTCAGTAAGAAACATAGACACGCTAATGTGATGCTGATAAGACACAGCAGGGAGTGACATCACCATCCTGGCCAAGGTGCTAGAGCAGAGAACCTACTGAAATAAATAGGTAACTCTGAAATAAAGCAAAAATAGAACAACAATATATTTGGTAATAGTCTTTTTTTTTACCTTTGCCTATATTTTAACGTTAATTATTGTGGTGAGAATACCCCTTTAATGACCTATTGTTGTTTGAAGGTTTGACCCTATTAGTCTTACTACTTCAAAACCAAACTACAGAAATCTGCCCATAAATGCTCCATTTCAACAGATTTCACGTAGTATTTAATGTGATTATTACCATTCTTGACCTCCTTCCTTTTTTCTTTTCATATTCCTATGAGAGATATACTTAGGTTGATCAGCCTAAATTTATTGCAGATTAATGTTAATTGGCTTGGTAAGGACTAGGAAAATGTAATGATAATTCCTGAGGTGCAGGGATTAGTCTGGCACCATAGCCTCTGTTATTACAAGAGCCATGTCTGACAGCTGCACTGTGTAACTGATCCTGCTGGATTCCTCTGACGTGCAACAGACTGCGCTACGCTGGCTGTAAGAAAAGCAATGGAAATATATACAATTGTAGTGCATTCTATGAAGATTAAGCCCCATCCACATCACGTTTTTGGACTCACACGGGGTAATTTCGGCGCGCATCTCGCGGCGTATTTGCGCTTTAATACAGGCGAGATGCGCGCCGAAATGACGATAATCCATAGCTCTCAGAGAACTATGGATTACGCCTCCACTCCCCGCTCGTACAATACGATCGCATTGTATGCGTGGGGAAATAAGTGACATGTCAATTACTTGCGGTGAATACATGTCACGAGTAACGCATGTCAACGGGGCTGCCGCCCCCCCCCCCCTGCCCGCCGCCTCGGGTGTACGTGCTGATCAGCATGACTCCGAAATCACCCGCCGTAATTGCGGCCGTACTGTACATATACACTAGACCTCCACAACAAAGGGCCTAGGCATTTCTGGAGGCCCACACTGGCCCACAAATGGGCATGGCCCCTATCAGGGGTGAACATTCGAAACCTGGGCCCCAAGGACAACTTATGGATAGGGCCCCCTCTCCCCCTGTTTATGAACATTTACCAGTGCCAGTTAATAATAGTCCTGGAGTTACTAGATAATACAGGGAGCAAATACCTCACCATGCATATCACCATCACACAGCAACAAAACAAATACCACTATACCAAGACCAACATTAAGGGGATTTGCCAGGACGCCATGCTGAGTCATGAAGCTAGGGCGGGGGGGGAGGGCTGAGTGGGCGTTGGGAAAAGAAGGGAGCGTCTCAAAATTTAATGAAATAAAAAACATTTCAACTGATTTCAATACAGCAAACACAGCCCCATCCTCCCATTTCACCCTGTGCCTTAAAAGCCATTCATTTTGCCTGTCACGAAAAAGGGGGTTTTCACGCAACGCGCCTTTCACCCGGGGGTTGTGTCTAGTGAATTTTGAGGTAACTAAGGGGGTTGAGAAATGCTGTACTCTCAAGTCTTCACTTTTTTAATCACATATATTTAAAAATGTTAAAACCCATTTTGAAGGATCCCACTAACATTACAGGTGCAAAACCCCCCTTTACCAAATAACGCTACTACATAGCGACCCAAATTATCCGCGGAACACTCCCAAATTTTCCCACCCTTTGACGAATAATACCCCTAACAATTATAATAAAGACTAAACAAAGTATATTATCCCCAAAAAATAAACAGTAACCAAATGTGGCATAACCATGAAACAAGACCTGCAGCTGTAAATTACCTCCTGCAGGAACATATAGTGGAATATACCAGGTGTACACAAAATCCCCTACGACTTTATACCACCAACGGGACCTTTAAGTTGTACATACATGCACACGGGCCTGCAGACGTAAAATGATTACAGTGCATTTTACATCTTTTGGGAAGAAATTCTTAGTGAAGGGGGAGCTCAAATGAAAATTCTGTTTCCCCCACCTCTGTAAAAAACTCCCCATGTTTGGGTAACCCGGGTACAGGCCATAGCTTGAGCCTCTCCTAGGGGGTGAAAGGACAGAGACAACCCCCGAAGATGTGACAGCTATGGCCTTACCCCTCAGATTCATTTCCCATAGGTGGTGGGCATGTCCCTGGTGGGTAATTCACGGGAGCAGACCAAAAAGTTAACTTTATTTTTAATTAAAAGGATAAGAAAAAACTCCAAAAAATATAATTAAACATCCCCAAAACGTCCCTATGTAAATACCTACAGGAAAGCTACCACCAAAAAGTGGGGGATAGTCGCCCTATAAGGACGCACCCCCAGAACCCCAAAAGGGGAATTTTCCCCTATTCAAGCCCTATACCAAATAAAGACCTGGAAAAAAGTCACAAAATTAAAGAAAAAGGCCCCTTAAACCCAACCCCATACTAATCAAAAAAAAAGGGCTCATTCTTGATAATTATCCTGCTTTATACAGAAAGCAACAACCCCTCTATCACAATATTTATGCCCAAACCCGTTTCATCCCCCGAGTATAGGTCTCTGGGGGCAAAAGGGGAAGACAAACCTCCAAGTAATTTTCAAAGTATTTTTAAAATAACCAAAACAAAGGTTATAACTAAAACAACTTTACTTCACAATATTTTAGGAACCAAGATTCCGAAAAACAAAGCCTATATTTCCCTGATACACGCCCAAACAGAGAGGCAAACCATATTCGCCCTGAACTGCTGGTACGGGGTGAAACTAAACTAATGGGGGAAAAGGGAAGCGTTCAATAGACTAGAAAGGAAGAGGCCGAGGGGACCTCAGTAACAGACAGTGGGGTTTTTAGAGAGAAGAGACTGAGAGACCCAATTCAACCGGGGAAGACGTGAAGAGAAAAAATGGACACATTAAAAAATCAATCTTCGAAAAGGGTACTTACAGAGGTAAAGTAATCTCGTCCACCACTCTATCGAACCCAACAGCAACAAATAATCTCTGACGGAGATTTTCACCCTCTCCCCCTGCGTGGGGGACCCCCAAGGGCCAATTTTTTGAGTCTCAGAAGGAATTCCCCAATTGGCTGAGTTTTACACAAAAGAAAAGGTCTTGAGGCAAATTTAGAATGGGGGATCCCTGGGAAGGGCCCAAACAGGCATATAAGTTCCCTTTGGGCTCCGGGAAATCGCTCTGCCCTTCTGGCCCCTAGGGTGAGGGAAACAGAAGATCCCCAATTTAGACTGATTGCCACTTTTGACAGAGCAAATCCCTTCGTTAGGGATGTTCTTAGAAGATACTGGGACATCCTTAGAATGGACAGTGATCTAATTGATGTTCTATCGGAATATACCCAGGTTACGTACAGACGGAGAAGGAGCCTTGGTGACAGGCTTGTACATAGCCATTTGAGTCCAACAACCAGTGAGTGACTCATGGCTTGAAGGCAACCTTTGGGGTTGTTTTAAAAGTGGACAATGTAAGGCCTGTGGATTGGTTAGACAGACTAAGACCGTGTTTAGCCATCGGACAGGTCGGGAATATGACATCAGGGGTTTATTAATTGTAGTACATCCCATGTCATCTACAAAGCTAAAATTTTCCCTGCAATTTGGAATATATGGGAAAGACAATAAGACCATGGAGAACAGCGCATTCTTGAACACATGGGGGACATCAGAAATAAGCGGGATACTCCACTGGGGAGACACTTCAATTCAGACATGGGGAAACAACATGTCTCTCCAATTTTGAGGCCCTTGAACTTTTTAGGGTTTCAATACGTGGGGGAAATGTGGATAGAAGAATGTTACAAACTGAGACAAAGTGGATTCCTCAGATTGGACACTGTATCCCACACGGGTTAAATGAGCAGCTTAATTTTAACTGCTTTATTTAGTGCCCTATCTTGGACAACAATGTCCCTTCTTTTATATATCTGTACAAACATTATCTTTCCTCTATGTAGGCATAATGGCGGTCTCTTTTGTGTATCGCGATAGAGATGTAGCAATTCCATTAAGTATTGTAACATCTTGCTGTATGGCTTGCATTCATGTAACTCAAATGAGCAAATTTAACAACATCAGCCCCCTTTTGAGTGACTTGTTTTTTCCTATATATTTTGATTACCTATTTCTTGATTACTTGTTTTTGTTACACTCTGTGCACTGGGAATGGAAGCCTTGCTTCCTCTCTCTCCTTTTAGTTAAAAAATTGCCACCTTTTATGTTTCTTTAACATCTTGACACATTTAAATAATTAAACCTCCGTTTTTCCAATTGTAAAATACCTATTTTTGATATTAAAACAATTTGAGCCAAACTCCCGTTGATTTAACCTCATGTAAAAACCGCGCTTTCTTGTGACCAGACGGCCAATTTAGGTTACCGTTTTCTTTTTAAAAGCTTTTTTTCCCAATGTCTGCCTTCCCTTTGCTTTCTGATGTCATTTTTTTGTCCATGGGTCGGCTATAGCGGTTAAATATAAAATGCGAACCGCCGATGACGTCAGACCCGAACAGAAGGCCCTCAACGACTAGAGACCGCGCTGAAAGGGGCATTTCCGCCTTATCACATTAGCTCTATGAACGGGAGCCCCTGAACCCGAACGAAAAAAATATTGAGTATAATCATTGTTTTTTGTATCCTTTAATTAGGGGAATATAGAATAGGATTGTCTCTTAGGGCTTTTTTCATTTCAACTCTGCTTGAGGCAGTATTCAAGGGCGGGGTTGAAGTGGAAATTTCATTTTTTCTATCATGAACCAAAACTATTTGGTCAGCTTAAAACTGAATAAATGAAATTTTGCTTTTGGGGGCCCCGGGCTACATGTATTCCTTTCGCCACAGGGGATATACCAAGTTAATGCACATGCCACCAAGGTAGTCCTTTGGTGAATGGACCGTCAGATTATTGTCACCCACAAGGGTTGGCAAAGGTAAATGGTTAGTTTGGTTTTTTTTGGGCCTTTTTGGGGTCGGTTTCTTATTGGGATAAAAATTGTGGGGGGTGTCTACCCCCCCTTTTCCCATGTACCCATTTTCCCGGTTCCAGCACATTTTTAAACAGGCCTTGGGGGCCTACAAAAAGCCTGCGCCCCGGGTAATCAGGGGGGGTGGTTAAACTGCTGTTTGGAGAACAGGGGAGCTTGTGAAGGAGGCTTTTAAAACCCCCCAGGTTTGAGAAGCCGGTACCATGGGGCGGTGACGTGTGGGGGCAGTGCGGAGGGTAGGTCCTGAGCAGTTTAGTGGGGGACCACAATTTTTTAGATATGCTAAGGGGCCGAGTTTTTTTTGTTTGTTTATTTGCTTTTCGTTATACGACCTGAATAAAACTGGTTGAGGCCATTTTAAACGAACCCCCTTTTCCCTGAGGGGCCAAAAACCCCCCCTTTCCAAACCGATCCAGGAGCAAAAATCCCCCCAACCCCCCAAAAAGGCGTCGAACGCATGTGAAAAGTTCTTTGGTGGAGAAAGCAAAGGGGCATAATTGGCGCAAAAGGGGGCAAAAATAAGGCAAAGAATCTTGCTACAGTAAATTTTAAAAGGGCAAGGGGGCCTAAATGTTAGCTCGATGACAAGCGTGTTTGGAAGAGACACCCATATACAGACTGTTCCTGGTGGAAGGCGCCAAAGTCAAAGAGCGATCTCGGGAGCAGGGACGCCCCCAGTACAAGATGTTTTTTTGGTCTCCCTTTGTGGGTTTAAAGTGACTGTACGTCAAAAAGTCTTTGTGCTGGGTTTCGGAACATTTTTTTTTTTGGAAATGGAGACTGCTTCCCATTTAATGGGGCCAATCCAACAGCAAGAGTAAAAAAAAATTCCGAGTGCAGTTTGAAACAGAGCATGAGCAATAAAAGCGATTGCCAAGGGGGCCCCAAAGCGCTGTGGGTCTGGAGAGGGCGGGCCAAAAAGGGGGAAAAGAGGGCTGCCAAATTTCCCCAAACCCTACTGGTGCAAGGGATGCCTAAAATGGAAAGGCGGGAGAGGCTGCCCGGGTTTGCCAAGAGGCCCTGGGTTCCAATCCAGGATAGGGCTCGTCCAAGGTGGGGATTGGCTGTTGCTACGGGAAACCCAAACCGACGCTTACGGACCCCCTTGACCAGACATTCGTCCCCCTAAAGGAGTCCACCTAGACGGCCAAGTTGAAAGGGGGGACCTTGCCCCTGCCTTTCCCCCGGGGCAACCAACTTCAGCAGCAGGAGCCGCTACACAACCAAAAGGGGGGCCGTGTTGGGGGGCCCACAGAGGGGAGAGTGGTTTTTTCTTACTGCCCTCTCAGGAGGGGGCCGGGAAAAGCGCACGCACATGGATTCCAGGGGAGAAGCGCCACCCATGCTATGAAACACAGCAGGAATTCCAGAGCGAACCCAGACACCATTCCCATTGGGGAACTCGTCACAGCCCCTGTAAAAACGCCCAGGTGACGTTCGGGGGGACTGTATTTTCATGTGCGGGACCTAGTGAGGATTTGGCTGGCAAATGGAGGCCCCAGCAGCCTAAAAAGGAAAGGGGGCAATCACAAATGACTGTAACTGGGGGACTCGTGCCTTAAAACGTTTTACCTGGGGGGAATAATGTTTTTTACCTCAGTTTTTATAAATTTTCCTGTATCCATGACCACCACAAGCCCCAAAAAGGGGGATGTTGGGTGGTAAAAGTTAGCTGCATAATGGCCAAGTGGAAGTAGCTGCTAAAGCAGGGGGCAGGGTGCTCAGGGGCGGGCCCCCGTAAGAAAAAGAATGGTGAAACCGCAGCAAAAGGGGGTTAGTGCTAGTGTGCCCCCAAGGTCATAGGGGAGGCACCCAATAACAGTGAGGGGGTTCCCTTTAGGGGTGCCATCAGTTTTTTTTCTGATCTTGTGGTCCCCCAAAAGATGTTTTCATATTCTGATGGGGAAATCTGCAAGGTGTGGCCCAAAGAAACGCCTCCCAGGGGGTATTGCTCTGCTGCGATGTATGAGGGGCTACTACCAATGAGGAGGAACTATGAGGATTTAAAAAATGTTTTAGAAAGAAATGGTGCCAGGAAAATTTGGCACCCCAATCAAAGTATTAAGAAATTATCTGGAGAAAACCAATTGTGACCCGCAGGGAATGAAAAACAGCATGCGGATCTGTATGCGTTGAGTTCACTGCTCCAATGTGGCTGATTTTCCCGACTTTCTGCAATGGCCCAAAGACTAAGTACGAAATGGGAAAAAATAGTGTTTAAACCCCGAAAAAAAGAGTGTTTTTCTCATTTCATGAGGGGGATGTAGGGATTTTTAATCCTCAATGTAGGAAGGGCCCCTTTTGAATGGGTTTATTAAATTTTTCCCCACGTTATGGAGGACAATGTTACCCCTATCAAAGAGGTGTAGTCCGGAGGGGTTTTTGGCGACCCGCATGGTCCAATTAAACACCAGATGCGCGCCCTACGGTTAAAAATGGTTTTTGTTATTAACTCCAGTGCACACTGTGAAATGGATGTGTGCAAGATAAATAGTAACCCAAAAAAGGTTGTGTGTTCCCCCAGAGACGGTTACAGATGATTGAGAAAGGGATCCAATTTTAGTGCAGTAATTTTTTCACAGGAGCAATGAAGTGTCAAGGGGGAATTTTCCCACGGACATTAAAAAAAGGGGCCCGGCAGTAATGCTGAACAGCTTTTAGAGATGGGGGAAAAAAGACATCAGATGAGGGTTGCCGGGGAACCCGCAATTAGCATCATGTTATGGTGCCACAGGGGTCCAGGGTTTGCGGAAGTTATCATTTAGGTAAACCAGATTTCCTCTGGTAAAAAAAGGACAGCTAGTGGCCAAGAGATGACTTCAAGGCAGGGGAGGGCATAGGCCCCAAACCTTGGGGGAAAAAGTTGTGGGCTCATGGGTAACCTCAGTCAAAGAGGTAAGGTTGGGGGGGGGAGGGGCCCCCTAGGAGCAATGTGGGTAGTGACCCCGAAAAGGGGTTTAGTCATTCTGCCTCTGAATTAGTGGGTTTCGGGGTCCAACCAAGGCTCCGCTTAATTAACCCCAAACTAGGGGAAAAAAACTGCCCAGTGGGCACAATACCCAACAATCTATGTGGAAAAAGGGTACTAGGGCTATAGCCTGAAGTGGTTTTTCAGAATACCCTTGGGGAAAGCGGCATACGGGCGAAGGTGGGGAATTGTTGAATTGCATGTGTTTATGCACTTTTTAATGGGTATACCGTCATTGCCCATGGGGAGGGGTCTGGTATACCCCCAACTATTGTATGGGGGCCCCCCTTTGTCTCTGCCCCGAGTTGTAAGGAAGCCCTTGCCCCAAAATAGGGCTTTGACCCCGGGGGGAGCCTGAGCAAGGGGGAAAAGCCCACGGGGTTTTTTCCCAAGGGGAGGGGGATGTGGCGGGCCGCTACATGTATTCCTGTTTTTGCCACAGTGGAGATATACCCGAGTGGTATATCGACATCCCCAAGGATATGTGGGCCCTTGGGAATAGGACCAGTCATATTATTTCAGCCACACTAAACGGTTTGAAAGGTATATGTTTTAGAAAATTCTGCAAATTTTATTGAACAGAGGATTTAAACCTTTTTAAATCACGGCAAATAATAACCCCTTTGTTAAAACAAAAATTTTTTTATTTGACAACCCTAAAATTTAAATTAAAAATCTAGACCCCAAAAGATTACCACTACATACCTTTGTTTAAGAAACTGTGTACTATCCTCAGGGGTAATCGCCCCGAAAAAGGGACGGCCCCCGGGTTTTTAGGGGACAGATATATCACTAATACGTGTAAAAAACACCTTAAACCCCAAATACCCCCAAACCTTTTTTCCCCCCCGTACAGTTTTGGGGTTCATGGGGGATTCAAAAACTCTGCTGTGGAAAAAGATACGCTATAAAACAACCCCTATAAACCTGTCCTTAAATACATATCCCCTCCAAATTCAAATTCATAGGGAACTGATACTTTTAAGCTTAGTTTGCTGTCAGGAAATAAAAAAGAAAACCCCCCCGAAATCCTTTTGGGTATGCTGGCACCCGGATGAGGGATACGGGAAAGAAAAATCGTCTCTGCTTCCCCTTAAAAATTCCTACAATGGCCCCCCTAAAAATGTATAAAAAACAAGGGCCCCCAACATTTCCCAATTGGGTAAAATTCTAATTTTATCCCTTTCCGGGGTTCCCTTTAAAGGGTTGATTTCCCCGGGCCGTTCGGGTATTGGACTGCCCCCTTTTTCCGGGAAGAGAAAAGCTTTTCTTTTTTCCTTTTGGGTGCCCCCGGGGAAAAAAATGCCATGTCTAGAACCGACCCAGCCCCAATGGGCCCCCGGGGTTCTAAAAACTTAAAATCCCCAAGTCGGGAAAGAAATACATTTCATTTCCCCGGGGTACGTCCCGGGGTTCGTCAAAAAACTTTTTAAAAGCACAGCTCCCCTTTTCCTCGCGGGAGCTCAAAAAAACGGCCTACCAAATCACGCCAAAGCGGCAGAAAAGAAAAACCCATGGCGGTGACTTTTTCCCACGCCCCCCCAAAAATTATTCTCTTTTATTGATAAAAGGATTTAAAAAGGGACTCTCCCCTTATTTTCCAAAATTTTTCCCGGAGAAATTTACCCCTAAAACCCGACTTGCAAAAGGTTTTAATTTAAGGGGGCTTAAATACGGGGCCCAAAAAGACCTTCGGGGCAACAACTTCACTTTTTCCCTCAGCGCCTTTGAATTAAAAACCCTGAAATTTAATTCAATGAATATAATAAAAAAAATTTTATAATATGGTGTGATAAATATCCAATGGTCAGATTTTAAGATCAATAGTGTCCTTAGGGAAAGGAGGGGCGAACAAAAAAAAGAAAGTGAACACCCCAAAAAGCAGAGTCTTTTCAAAAAAAGGAAAACCAAATTGCAAATCTCTTTGGGGGCCCTTTTGGGATGAACAGAATCCATACGATAGACCCCTTTGGGGCCTTTTAAACCTTTTTTAATTTTTGGATCAGGACTAAAAGGATATCTTCCTTAAACCCCCTTTTTAAAAACCATCGGGGGGTAGATCTATCAAGGATAGACTGTCCATAGTCATTATACTAAACCCACCCTCTAAAGGGCACGGGGCCGGGAAAAGGAGACCGTTTGGGTAGGTTTAAATGTGGGAAGAGATGTGTAGCCTGCCCATTTATATTACAAAACAAACCCCTTCAAAAATGCCTCCAAGGAAAAAAATTTTTTTCATTCGTGTTTTTGCCAAACTTTCCCAAAAGGGAAGTATTACATGTGTAATGCCCCTCCCCCATTTAAACCCTTATTGGAAAAAAAGGGAAATATATTCAAAAGAAGGGGGAGAACATCTGGGGGATATACAAAAAAGGGGAAAGACAGCCAGTAGCCCACTTGTGGGGGGAACTTAAAAAAATGGTGAATGGGAACCCTCTCCCTTTTTTTCTGATCTTAAAAAGGTCGGGAGCCCCATCCCCCAGAGGAGGGGAAGGGGATAGACGAATTCTTTTGGTAAAGGGGCCCCCAAGGGTTTTTATTGTATGGATTCTTTCATCCAAAAGGGGCCTCAATGAGATTTCCCAATTTTGGGGTTCTTTTTGAATAACCCCGCTTTGGGCCTTTTTCCACTCTGCTCGGTCTTGTTCGCATTTTTCTTAGGGGAAACCACAAATTGACTCTTCAATCTGCCCTTTTGGGATTTTAAACGCACCATAATAATTTTTTCATTATATTCATTGATTACCTTACGGGTCGATAATTCAATCACCCTGGGGGACATGAAGGGGGTTACCCCAAAATTTTTTGGCCCCTGTATTTAACCCCTTTAAAAAACCTAGGGCAATTCGGTTTGTAGAAAATTTGCTGGGGAAAATTTGGAGAACTAAGGCAGACTTCCCTCACAATGCTTGCTATCAATATACTTGGGGTAAAAGGGGTGGCTGGGGAAAAGGTGCACTCGCCTTGGTCTTTTTTGGGGTTGCCTTTGGGGCGTGAAATTTGGCGGGAAACGTTTTTTAGCTCCAGCGCAGAGGTGGGGCCCGTGTTTTTAAAATATGAAAAAGGAAACTTTTCCCGGGCCGCCGCAAACCCAACGACATGTACTTTTTTCCAGACAGGCGCAGTGAATTTTTTAGAACGCGGGGCCCGCGGCTGGGGGGGTTTCAGACATGCCATTGTTTTTCCCCGGGCGGCACTAACCGGGAAAATAAACATTTTTTTCTCTTCGGACATGGCACCCCAAAAACCCAAAAACCCCGGAAAATAAACCAAAAAGGGAACCCGGCATTAGGTTTAAAGTAAAATATCCCAAATTTCCGGAAAGGGGGGGGGGGCTTGTTGTTTTTTCATTTTTTGGGGCCCAAATTGAAGGCTTTTTAAAAGGGAAGCAAAAGCCTTTTGGGAATCGGTATGGGCTTTTAATCCGGGGTTCCAGCAAAAAAAAAGGATCGGGGGATTATCTTTTTATACCTGACAGCACCCAAGCAAAGTATCATCTCCCTTTTGAATTTAAATGGAGGTTTATGTTTTTAAAGGGACAGGTTGAAATATGCTTGATATAGCGAAACCTTTTTTTCCACAGAGAGGAGTTTTTTGAATCCCCGGGATAAACCCCTTTAAAAACGTAGGGGGAAACGCGTGGGGAAAAGCTGGGATTTAAGTTTTTAAACCGTATATTTGATTTTATCTTCAAAAAATGGGGACCCGCCCTTTTGGGGGTGTTTTAGTCCACTGACGGATATACCATTTGGCTGATCATCTAGGTAGTATGGTTTTTCTATGGGGGGCCCTAATTTATTTTTTTAGATAGTCTAGTTAAAATTTAATTTTTTTAACAGGTTTAAAATTTTGGGCAGTGATATACAAAGGTAAAAAGGTTTTTATTTTTGGTTTTTTTTAGCCGTTCTTGGGGTCGGGCTCTTTTTGGGGATAGAAAAGGTGTCGGGGGGGTGTCTACTCCCCTTTTTTCCCCTTACCCTTTTTCCCGTTTTTAAAAAGCCATGTTTTGACATGGCCTTGGGGGTTTACAAAACCCTTGCCCCAGGAAATTTCCAGGGGGTTTGTTTAAAAACTGCTTTTTTGGGAGAAGCATTGGAGCTTGTAAAGGGGAAAGGCCCCTTAACCCCCATTTTTGGGGAACCGGTCCCAGGGGAGGGGGGGAAAACCGTGATTGGGCAGTGCTGGAGGGTTTTGGCCTATTTGCGGGTTAGTGGGGCCCTAAACAAATTTTAATAGGGTAGAGGGCCCAATTTTTGTTGTTTACTTGCTGTTCGTTTATCGGGGCCCCTAAAAAAATGGTTGGGCCATTAAAAAACGGAACCCCCCTGTGTCTGAGTGCAATTTTCCTTTCCCCAAAGACGGCGATCCAGGAGCCAAAACCCCCAAGGGCCCAAGAGGGTCTAAAACCATGTGAGATGTTACAGCTAGCAGAGCTGTTTTGCATGGAATCTTATTTTTTTTTTTTGACCGTAACTGACGAGTAAAACACTTCATAAACGGGTTTTTGTACTCACTATATGCTACCGCCTATGTAACCAAAAATTGTATAATTTAATAACCTTTGTTTTGGATTAATTAAAGTACTTTGAACTTACGGGAGGTTATGTCTTCCTCTTTGCCCCTGATAAAACCCCTATCCCTGGGGGGAAAACCGGGGGCAAAAATATTTGAAGCCTTGTTCTTTTGTATATGCGGGATAATTATCAGACTAGACCCTTTTTGTTCTTGAATAGTATGGTTTTGGGGTAAAGGGCCTTTTTTTAAAATTTGATTTTTTTGACGGGAAATTTTTCTGGGGATGGGGCTTAAATGGAATATCCTTTTGGGTTCCTGGGGGTCGCCTTTTCAGGGCGACTACCCCACACTTTTGGCAAGGGGTATTTTCCCCCCTTTGGGTTTTTAAGGGGACATTTTTGGGATTTTTTAATTATATTTTGGAGTTTTTTCTTACTCCTTTTAATTAACTAGTAAAAGTTAAGTTTTAAAGTCGCTCCCGGAATTTTCTTATTTTTTTACTTAAACTATTCTTTCTTGGGTTATTTGTATTTTCCCCTCTTTTATATCCCTGGAGGTTGATAGGCCCCCGGTGCTAAAGACCCTTTGGTTGGAGGCCGTATATTGGTGGCAGTTACCCCCAAGGTAGGGAGGGATAAAAGGCCCCAGGTAGGAGGTAGCATAAATAGGCCCCGAGGTAGGAGGGAGTAATTAGGCCCCGGGAAAAGGTAGAAATTCCCCGGGGAATGGGTTGGTAGGGGGCAGTAGGCCCCACAGGGGAGTAATTGTGGGGGGGCCCCAGGGAGGTAGGCCCCCAAGTACTAGGGAGGAGGCTGTAGGTGGGACCCACATAGGTAGGTAGCTATAGGCGGGCCCCCCATGTGGGAAAGGGTTAGGTTGGGTTTTGGCCCCATATTGGAGATGGGTAAGCTTTGGGGGACTACACAGGTGGTGGGCTGTAGGGGGGACCCACTGGGTGGGAATAAAAGCATCCCCCATGTGGGGAAGGGTGGCTAAGGGGGGCCCGTAGATAGGTGGCTTTGGGGGGGCATAAAAAGGAAAATGGGCTGTAGGTAGACTAAAGCATGCCCCATGTAGGAAGGTAGGCTATAGGTGGGCCCCATATAGGTAGATAGGTAGGCTATAGGTGGGCCCCATATAGGTAGGCTTTAGGTGGGCAACTTTTTATATCTAACACCTCCCAAAGTTGTGAATATTCAGAAATGATATTTTTACTCATCATATTATTTCCCCTTTGTAGCCGTTTTTAGCCAAATCTGTTATTTTTAAAAAAACCGGAGAAATTTTTTCGCCTCAAAGAGGGGGAGAGAACCCCGGATTTATCAGCCCCTGACATTTCAAGCGGTTATTAAATTTCTAGGATGAACTACTGAAAGGGAGGAAAAAAAAAATTAGATTTCACACCTCCTTTGTAGACTCTATGGGAATATGAGACAGCTCAACATCCTCATTTAATAAACCAAGCAGATCTAATCATGTAGATCTGCCCTGGGGGAAACATTCTCTGAAATCAAACTCCAAAGCTCCTATAGGGGCGGGTGTTTCCCTGCTAACTCCTGAACATCAGTTTTCTCATTCTTGAAGGGGTTTCCCCGAGTAATGTTTTGCCTGGGCTCCAAAGGGTTTTTAAATAATTTTTAAATATATGTGATTAAAAAAAAGTAAAGCTTGAGAGCTGCACCCCTGATAAGATGCCCCTTAGTTTCCTGACTGTTTACATTTGTGACCAGGACTGTCGGAAACCCCTGGCCTCGCTTGGTTCCTGACTTTAAAAAGATGGGGGGGACACGGGAACGAGCTTTGAAGGGGGGGGGGAGAAAAAAGCAGTGTTATATTTTGTTTCTGTGTCAGACCCTGTGTTGTTTAAAGGGAGAACCCGTGGTTGAAATTTGTTTATGAAAAACATGCAGACGTTCCCTGCTAAACCTCCTCCCACCCTGTCTGTGTCAGTGATGCGCTTGCTGGAACTTATCTTTACCCCTGAGAATAAAGGGGAAAAAACTATACCCTTTTATCTTTGCAAAATACAGTTATCCTATGTTTCTCAACTAAGAGACTAAATTCAGCCTGGGGATTTTGCATGGGGGGTGGTGCGATGACATCACAGGGGGGGGATTTTGTTTTTTTAACACAAACACAACCCCCCTTTTTTTTAAGGGCTAAAAGGGGGAGTTTCCCTTTAGGTGAGGAAATTCACTTCTTCCCAAAACTTTTTTTAAAATAAAGATCTTTAAAGGATACGTTTTTTTCTGAGGGGATTTACTTAAATATGAAAAATCAAAAGTCAAACCCTTTGACACCAAAGATATACATGCTTCACCAAAATTTATACCAGAAATAACCTAATTCACACTTACTTCATTGTTGTCCACGGAAGAATATTTCAATTAAATATAACTTTTAATAAATCTACATTAAAAATTTTTCCCTATGTTATATAAAAAAAATCAAATACCTAGGACTTACACACCCCCCCTAGATGTCGACCGGTCCCCCGGGATTTTTTTCATGCCTGTAGGGTGGATGAAAATATGGTATACGGGGTGGAAAGAAAAGAGCAGATAGGAACCTTAATCCCCTCACCAATACCCCCTTTAAGTGCCCTCTGCGGAAAATAAGCTCTAAAAAAATTGGCCCCACACACAAAAAACCCCTTCCTGGGGTCCCCAATCCTTCCCTCTTTAACATGAGCCACTTGGCCCTTATGTACAAAAAATAAAAAAAAACCCCGAACGTTCCGGGCAGTACGAATTCCTCAGTGGGGAATTTAAATTTCAGTATAAATAGTAGGGGCAGGGCTAGTGCCCCCAAATTACCAAAAGAGCCCCTCTGTAGTACCCAAATTCTTTTTCAAACTGAAATGAGCCACTTTTTAAAGGAGCGCAAGTACCGTCCCCCCAAATCAATCCCCAAATCCGGGGCAAAAAAAATTTTATTGGGTGGAAAACTTACTAAAAGCCCCATTAAAAAATATGAGTAAAATTTAAAAAAAAACTCAAAAATCTATAACCATTGAATTATGCAATCCACAGAAACCCCCCAAAAACAACCGATTGTGCCAGTAGTTGAAGTGCGCAGGCGCCGTATTTGATATTTCATTAAAGGGAACCTGTCACATAGATTATGCCCCCTTGTGGGACAGCAAAGCCAGTGTCAGCCCCTTGTTTCACGCTGTGCCCCTATTCTGTTGTTGCTGGAGTTTTCATGTATTTAATGCTAAAAATCTGCATTTTTAAAAACCGAAGGTCATTCAAAGAGTCTTTTTTTTTTCAAACCCCCCCATTAGGCAACCCCCGCCCCCCTCAAGATAAACCTTTACTTTGAATGGTAGACATGTGAATGACTGTCAGTGGGCGGGGCTACCCTTTTGGTGGGTGGGGTAACACCTGTGAAAAATAAGATTTTAGCCTTTAAAGCTCTAAACTGTGCATCTACAGAATAAGGGGACAGCGTGGAAAAAGAGGTTGACATAGCTTGTTTGTCCAGCCCGGGGGGGATAACCTATGTGACAGGTTCCCTTTAAGCATTTGTGGGCTTTTGTATCTACTTCATTGACTGCGGAAGTGCAAGGAACAAGCACCTCACTTTTTTCCCAAGAGAAAAAACCCGTTTCTCTCTTGAGGGGTTTTTTACTTCTACCTTCTCTACAAATCCTACACCTTGGGGGGAGGAGGGTTTGACAAAGAGACCCCCATGTCGTTTGTCACAGCCTTTAACGTCTCGCATTTGTAGTATCATCCAAGGTGCTAGAGTCCAAGCCAGAATCCGTTGTCCAATAGTCATTCTGTGGTTTAGCACAGAACCTTCTCCTGTTACTTCTCAGAGGATTACGTGAACGGGGTTGATTTTTTTCCACTATCGGCATCCTCGCCTTCCAGCTGTTGGGAAACTCCCATCTTTCCCACTGATCTAGATGATATAAATGCATGATGGGAGTTGTAGCTTCCCAACAGCTGGAGGGCCGCAGTTTGAGGATGCCTGATCTAGATCATAGTCTGTTTTATTCTGGACCAACTTGTCCCTTTTTCTCTCCTTTTTTCATTTTGAATGGGAACCAATTTATTTTCCATCTTACATATAAATGTATTCCAGTGTTAGCCGTGTTTGTAATTCAATCTTTGCATTCTTTAAATCCTCACAGAATTGATCCTATTCCTGCTTGGAACGTTAATACTAAACCAATACTAAATGCAGCAGATTCAAAGAATGCTGTAAATGAGCTTCTTCCCATTCCATCACAAACTCTCTGTCATCTTGGTACTGAGACACCTCCTTAAACATCCGTAAACCTCTTTGTTCAGATTTACTATACGATTGTAATGGGGTGTTAGTCCAAATAATTTTACTTCGTTTTCTGCCCAACTGAAAACATGAGTGCTCAGTACCTTAACCTCATTATGTATATTACATTCTGAGAAAAACGTGTCCAAGTTTTCATGACCCTTAACGAGTGCTTTGGTATTCCATGCGGCGTCCGCTACATCTTTTTCTTCCTTCATAGCAAATATTAGGCGTGGACTGGGTCTGCTCAGTTCAAGTAGAGTAAGTAGAAGTAAGCAAATAAAACAAGAAGCTTTGGAACCACCTCCACTGCAATGAATAGACTGTAAGCGGTTAGATGTATTTATAGATGTTTATGGTGCTCAGTGGCTATTTAAGGCCAACTACAGACAGCTGTTTCGGGGTATTTGCCCCTTGTCAGTGCAGTGTAGAACTTAATGGTTGGTTGGGTGAAAGGCGAGAGTGGCATCGAAAGGGGAAAGATCTCTCATTGAGGAGGGAACCCCAATAAATTGGTCGGTGTGAGGTTTTTATTGCCATTCGACCTATTGTTTTGCATAAAGCAAAGGTTATGAAAAAAGAGCTGGGGGCGCTCCACAGCGCCCTTATTGGTTTTTGTTATCCTCAATTCCATGTAGCTCGCAGGAACCTAGAATGAAAAAGGGATTTGAGAAAACAGTTAAGTTAACTACAGACAGCTTTTTGGGGTTTTTCCCCCCTTTGTAGTGCAGTGTAAAATTTAAAATGGTTGGTTGGGGAAAGGCAGAGGGGCCAAAGGGGGGAAAATTTTTCCTTGGGAGAGGAACCAATAATTGGTGGTGGGTTTTACTTCCCATTCAGCCTCACGATTTTTTTGCATAAAGAAAAGGCTTATGGAAAAGGCTGGGGCCCCAGCGCCCTCTATTGGATGTAGTTATCCTCTTTCACATGAGCTCGCGGAACCTAGAATGAGGGGGGAAATTAGAAAAACCAGTAATTTTAAAAAACCAAATTACTACTAGTTTCACGTTGGGTTACGCTTTGTCAAGGCCTCATGGGAGATTACACATAGCGTCATTATATCCCCCAGTGCCTGCCAATCATCATTAACACACAGACAGTATCTCTAAACAACATATACACTATTTACATATTTAGAAAATGACAAATCCTAATTAATAAGCTATTCCTTTAGGCCTCTTAATATAGGTGTTCTGTGAGGGAGAATAACATGGATATACCATCTGCATTTAAACTGCTGAACTGTCACAGTATATTTTATTAAGTTTGGTTTAGCCATATCTAGGAACTTAATTACTTGAGAATATATAAGTTTGCGTTAAAAATACTTATCTGTGCTAACCTATAGTAAAACCTACAATGTTGTTGTGACCAGAAAAGCAATGGTAAGCTACCAGCTATGGGAAACTCAGCAGTGCTTGCATAAGATGCATTGTTTGTGTCCATTTTTCTTACTATGACTTAGAGGGGCACATTTATTATAGCCATTGTGCCAAAATACTGGCATACATGCTTCACACCACATTTTTTATGTGTTTTAGACACTTCAGCAAAAAGCGGGGTGGCCTCATTGAAAGGGATGTGACGTCACGGAAAGAGGCATGACTTTGCGGTGCCGAAAAACTGCCAATATTCTGGTGCAGATAAAGTAAATTAGCTAATAGAAGGGCTAAAGATAAACTAGACAGTTCTAACATGCACTAGATTAATCAACACTATGATGAATGTATGGGAGAAAGAAGTGACATGTCACCTCGTGCCATCGTTTACGCGCCGTGGATAATAGAAGTGAATTGGGCCGCCCCTCCTCCTGCGCTTTAGAAGTCCGCGCTGGCCAGCACATACTTCTAAAACTCCCATCGTATTGCGGCATGTACAGTATGTGCCGCAATATGCCGTGTGAGCAAACCTTAAGACTGTCTGCTCTAAGTTAAACATTGATTACGGGATAGACAATACTGATAAATATCTGCTAAAAATCTAAAAAGTGTCTTGTGGTAATTTACATGGTTTATTTTTGGATCTTTTTTTCTGATTGTCCCCAATGTCCTCCTTTTTATTTACATCTTTGTTATCAGCCAGTATTACTGCTTCATCTGTTTTTGCCTTGGCTTCAAAACAGTTTCTTTGGATTTGTGGATTTTGCACATTTTTGCAGATCTTATTCCCTTTGCAGAACTTCCCTCCAAAGCACAATTCTCCTATCTTCAAATTAAATACCTGATGCAATGGCTCACAGGGGGATCCTCTCTTTTTGGTTTCCACTCCCTTTGAAAGGTTATGTAAATCTAGAGTGTTGACCAAGGACTTAAAGGGGTTGTCTCACTACACTGATTCATCTTGGTCCTGTTTTCTTGGTTTTATTTTGAATTCAGGGTTTTTGGTTTACTGAGGCACTACTTAGGGCGGGCAGTAGAAGCAGGTCTGTAGCTATAGCAAGGCCACCGGGTTGGCTGGCAGCACCATTTTCAGAATAGATAAACAGGTCTGTAGTTTATAGCAACCAGTGCTGGCAGCCTATCAGAAGAGATTTGAAAAAGGTCTGTGCTATAGCGCCCTGAGGAGCTGAGCACCCATACAAGAGGGGATATCTGGGAATAGTAGGACACTGTTAATGGACACATATTGAAAAGTGACTTGTTTTTGCAAGATCTTTAATATAAGAAGCAGCAATCCTTGTAGTGATACAACCCCTTTAATATCGGCCACCTATGCTATTTTTAATGCCCCCTCTCTGGATTCTGAATATGATGCCTGTATACTGTATGTCTGGGAAACATTTCTAGGAAGAAGAATATTGTACCACACCTGGCAAATCATATGGCATAGGGCTGCTGAGTCGTTTATATGTACTTCCTATAAGGAGAACCATTACAAAGTTATGATATTTTGGCATCACACTCCGGAACTACTTCATAAATTGAATCCAAATCTTTCTGGGGTGTGTTGGAGATGTGGTGCCTTCCAAGATCCGTGGCCCACATCTTTTGGGATTACCCACTTGTACAGCCCATATGGTCACAAGTCGTTGAGATGTTATTCGAAATTTTCAAACAGAGGATACTCCCCGACCCTTTAACCTTTATTTTAAATGTCCCTCCTAAGGAGTTATTAAAAAAAAAAAAAAAAAAAAAGACTATGAAGTTGCTCCTCCATATCCTTACAGCAGTGAAATGCCTAATAGCAGCCTTTTACGGACAGGCCTCTGACTTTGAATGACTTGCAGGCTAGAATATGTGATGCTCAACATATAGAGTGGATTACCGCAACATCGACATGTAAGAGCAGTACACGACATGTAGTACCGCACTGTACTGTAGAGAGGAGCTATAGACCACCGATCTCTGCATGCTCCTCACTAATACATGTAAGAGCAGTACAGGACATGTAGTACCGCACTGTACTGTAGAGAGGCGCTATAGACCACCAATCACTGTATACACCACACTAATACATGTAAGAGTAGTACAGGACATGTAGTACCACACTGTACTGTAGAGAGGCGCTATAGACCACCAATCACTGCATGCACCTCACTAATACATGTAAGAGCAGTACAGGACATGTAGTACCGCACTGTACTGTAGAGAGGCGCTATAGACCACCAATCACTGCATGCACCTCACTAATACATGTAAGAGCAGTACAGGATATGTAGTACCGCACTGTACTGTAGAGAGGTGCTATAGACCGCCAATCACTGCATGCACCTCACTAATACATGTAAGAGCAGTACAGGACATGTAGTACCGCACTGTACTGTAGAGAGGCGCTATAGGCCACCAATCACTGCATACACCTCACTAATACATGTAAGAGCAGTACAGGACATGTAGTACCGCACTGTACTGTAGAGAGGTGCTATAGACCACCAATCACTGCATGCACCTCACTAATACATGTAAGAGCAGTACAGGACATGTAGTACCACACTGTACTGTAGAGAGGCGCTATAGACCACCAATCACTGCATGCACCTCACTAATACATGTAAGAGCAGTACAGAACATGTAGTACCACACTGTACTGTAGAGAGGCGCATAACCTCCAATCACTGCATCACCTCACTAATACTGTAAGCGTACAGATATGTGTACCGCACTATACGTAGAGAGGCCTATAGACACAATCACTGCATGCACCTCACTAATACATGTAAGAGCAGTACAGGACATCTAGATATTTATATTATCTGTGGCATGTAAGTATCTGGATGGCCAGGATCGAATTGATCTCCGGTCCTGGCTGCTGAAGGCTCATGCCGGCTGTAACTAACAGCTCACACCCGTTGTGTATGGATTGGGCTCACCTCCTGAGCCCGCTCCAAGCTTCCTTGTACCCTGTTACTTACAGGCAGAGGTGGCTGCCTACCCATCATCCTGGCCCTGTGCTGAGGGGTCTCCGTGCTACCTTTTTATCTCGTGTAAAGTAGTTTCATTTGTCCAGTAAATGAAATGTCTTGTGATGCAAGAATATTCTCACATTTGTATGTTTCCAACTGCCCAATTCAATTTAGATCACATTGATTTGTGGTGGAAAGGTCAAAGGGGAGATAAAGCAATAATAAAGGTTTTATAGAAGACGCCTAAGGTGAAACAGGTTGGGGAGACCCGATTCTCTGCTTGTTTATTATGTAGCCTGCAAAGTAATTAAGATTGTTGCAGAGCATCTCATTAGTACTAGATTATTGAAGGCAGTTATGTCGCCTTGATGAGAATAGTGAGGTCTTTTTTTTTGGCCATCATCTTTGTGTTTTTACAAGCATTTGGGAAATCGAATAATAATTTCCAGAGCATGAAACGTTTTAAAGAAAATTCCCCTTCCCTGAAATGACAATGTGTAAAATCCCTCTGAAAGTGATAAGGATTTTCCGGATTAGGAAAGCTATTGCTTATGCTCTGTTTACAATTAAAAACTATTTGTGGGAATATGTATTTTTATAGCCAGAGCAATAGTTTGTTTTCAGAGGAAAAAATTTGTAAAATCTTATCCATATTATATATTGTTCATAGCTGAGTCACATTATTATGACCGCTTCCTACTTTGGAGATTGGCAGCGTCTAGCTCATGAAGGAAGTCACGTGTGGTGAGCGGACGTGGTGGGTATATAAGGGCATACTGACACGCTGAAGTGGAGCAACTCCCCACCAAAATGAACCAGGAGGCACCCAGACGTGTCTAAAGCAAAAAGTTCAGTGAACCTTACTGCATGTGAGGCCCCAAAGTAAAAAAGACGTCACTGCACCTCTGCTAATGACTTTGCGTTGGCAGAAAATACTTCAGTTTTGTGTGGCCGTACAGGAATGGGACCTCCACTGATTGGCAAAGGATTGCTTTCCACAATGAGTTACATTTTTTGCTTCAGTAAACGAGTGGACTTTGACGTGTCAGGTGAGAAGCGTTAAAGAACTAACGTTCTTCAGCAATTGGTGAAAGAACACAAGGTGGGGGTCAGTGTAGTTCTTGGTTTGGGTCACTCATGGATGTGGAAGGCATTCTAAAGCAATTTAGGAATGAGTTCACCCTTGCAGATCACATACACCCATACATGCTAATTGTCTTCTCTAGGGCAGATGGGATCTTCCAGCAGAACAATGCAACATGTCACACAGCTAGAAATGTCTGACGTTGGTTGGAAGAGTTTAATCAAGACTTCCAAGAACTACACTGACCCCTAATTCTCCAGACCTAGATCCAATGGAGCATCTGTAGGACCACCCAGATCCTCATGTTCCCTCTATGGATCCTCTCCAGCAGCTGTGGGATGCAGTCAGCATGGCTCCGAACACCAGGGACAGCCTAGCTTTTTGAGTCCTCCTCGCCCATTCCTCTGCTCCATTGGGTCATTGGGACTCCCGCTGGAATTCTGTACAGTCAGCCCTGGTGACCTATAGTGGCCCGAGAGCTGTCTGTATAGTGAGCCTGCATTCAGGGCACACTGTGTGCTGCCCTTACTGCTGTCTGTGTTATACTGACACATAGTGTAATGTATTAGCCTACAGGAATGTGCTAATACATTACTAATATTAAAAAAAAAGTGTTAAATAGTTATCTCTTTTTGGGATTTAAAAAAAAAAAAAAAATCAAAGTGTAGAAAAAATGAAATAAACAATAAAATAAGAATAAATATTTAATTAAAGTTATTGTGCCTACATAAAACAAAAGAAAAAAAAACTACACATATTAGGAATCCACACGAATGTAATAACCTGTAACTATAATCTAACAGGTTATTTACTGCGAAATATGAATGTTGTAAAAAAAAAAAAAAAATTCAGAAAAAAAACTTTGTATTAAATTTTTTTGTTTTTAAATTCTGCAATAATTTATCTATAAACTTAAACTACGTCCCCAAAAATACAACTTCATAAAACAAAGCCTCATACAACTGCGTTAGTTAAAAAATAAAACAGTTCCTACTTTTGAAACGCAGGGAGGCGAAATCTAAAACATTTTGCTGGTCATTAAGGCCATTTCAGGCTCGGGACTTAAAGGGGTTGTCTCATCTCATAATTTCATAGGATGCATGAATGAAATAATGCTGCTTTGCTTCACTTCGTGGTCAAGCTGTCTGTAATTAGCATATGAGCTCTGTGTATTCAGACTTCTCTGTTTATCAGTCTAGATCAGATAAATTACCTTCTCTGATGTCCTGAGAAGCTTCTGAGCTAATGTAAACAGTAGAGTAATTAGTCTTTTGTCTGAAAGATCAGATAACACACAAGCTCTCACTGCCAGCATGACCTGTGTGATGACATCACTCCCTGCTATTAGATAGAACAAACAGCAGGGGATAAGGAGTACACAGGTCGGTTACTTGGAAAACCAGAAAGCCCTCAGAAGATGATAAAATCGCTTGTAGCTCCTTAACAAAAAAAGATGAACAAAGCAATATATTTGGAAAATGTCTTCATTTAGTGTTCCCTACATTTTGAAAGCTATTATTTGTAGTGAGACAACCCCTTTAAGGGGTTAAAGGACACCTTATCATTTTACTGCCCACCTGGCCATACTGACCATAACATCTCTGGTGAACAATTTGAACTGCTTTATCAGCAACCTAGGGGAAAAAAGTACATATTCCATAAAGAGCCTGCTGGGACACTTCTATTTGGTATATGTGTTGCCTCAAGTTATTTGACAATAGGTTAAGTAGTCACATTGATACAGTCTTATGGGTACAATTGCCCTTTGAGGACAACCATAATGATGATGTGGCTCTTGGGGAAAATGAGTTTGACACCCCTGGTATAGTACATAGCATGGATACAGGAGTTTTCTACTTTTAATCTTTCCTTTCTATTTCTTCTTTTTTTTATCTACTCCTGTGTTTGGCTTAAACATCAAATAACTGTGAGTTATAATTATTTGTTTTTTTTTTGTTAAGTGTAGCTATTCTTAAAAACATGATGATCCCTTTGTGTCAGGACCTTTTTATCTACCAGTTACTACATAAGACTCTCAACTTTCCATTCCTGCTAGTAATCTGGTCATGAAAAGATAGTGGTTTTTATCCCCCTCAGCAAAACTGCTCATATTGTACAATCTCTCATCCCTTACCATCCGCTGTGCTGCTCAATTCCTATATTTTCTCTGAGAAGCAGGGAGGTTTAATTAAATTTAAATAAACCTTGGAGACTTGGTTGCAACTTAAAGAACATATAAGACAGATCCAGTATAGTGCCTTGGGGGGAGGACATCCTTGTATCAAGCATTACTCCCCCAGGTCCTAAATTAGGCAAATTACAATTTATAGTTTTGTCTAGAGCATTCAAAAATATTAGGGCCTGCCCAACCTCCCTGCCATAAATATGTACAATGCTTAAAGGGGTTGTCTCACTACAAGAATTGCTGATTTTTATTTTACAGATATTATAAAAACAAGTCACTTTGCAATATGTGTCCATTAACCGTGTCCTACCTATTCCTAGATATCCCCTCTTGTATGGGCCGCATCAGCTCCTCAGGTCGCTATAGCTACAGACCTGTTCAATCTCTCCTGATAGGCTGCCAGCACTGGTTGCTATAGCTACAGACCTTGCTTCTACTGCAGCCTAGTGGAAGGCAGTAAACACGCCCCTGAATTCAAAATGAAACCAAGAAAACTGGACGAGGTAAGATGAATCAATGAAGTGAGACAACCCCTTTAAAGCTGATGAAAGGACTATTTATCCCAATTTTGTTTATTCTAAAGATACATTTTAAGACTGACCCTGGTGAATATATATTGAGGGTTTAGGTTTCTGTTCTGTGTTGTGATAAAACAAAACTGGAAATTATATTATTACATTATAATAATATAATATAAGTGGATAATTAGTATATATTACCCACTAATTTCCAGTTTTGTTTTATTGCACCCCATACAGTTACATATGCTGTAAGGCAGCAGCTAGGAAGGTCTCTGATGATATACATCTCAGCCAGGGATTTTGCTTGTACCTGGAGAAGCACAAATGCATGTCACCAAGGTTAGGAGCCATGGTGAAGTAGGGCCATTAGATAGGTGTCAACTGCATCAGGCTGTGTATCACATGATTAAATGTTAGTATGGCTGTTCCAGCCATTCCGCGACGGCTTTTTCCTGGGAGTAGGCAAAGTATTGGATGGGGGCCCACTCCCCATGTTCCACGCCAGGATTTAGATGAGCAATATTGGCTTGACAATTATTCCTTTTTGCTACTCAAAGATTCAGTGAATCAGAAGTATATTAAGGATTTGTTACAACCTATAGAGGGCGCAGTGAGCTTTCCAACTCCTTTCCCATAATGCCTTGTGATATGCAGATGCTTAGTAGTGGGCTAAAAGGCAATCAAAACACTACACACCTTAACTGGTGCTCTCCATAAGGAGAGATGTTCCCCCTCTTTATATAAACTCTGTAAGTCAGCTGACTAGGGGTGGCTACTACTCGGGACTAACCATTTGGGCCTGAGAGGTGTTACACTGGAGGAAGCCATACAACTTTCCATTTGTTTCTGCAAGGTGTTAGTGAGTGAAACTAACCTGTACAGTGAGTGCTCAGACGAGCAGGTTATTGCTTATGATTTGTTCGTTTTGCGCCTATATGCCATTTTGTTAAATAAAAATACATAAGGACCCGTATTTGCACCCAAGACTGTCTCTATGCCTAATGGACTTATGATATGATCTCAGAGCCGTAAACGCTTATATTATCGGAGGTATATATACTGTACGTACAAACGCACTGTATTTTTTATTTTATTTTATCGTAAATTCCTTTATATGATATGGTTTTGTGGAAATAAAGATTTGCTGAAACCGTCTAATACACAGACCGCCTTACATGGCGTTTTTTTTGTAATATGCAGCAAAAGGGACGCCCTCAGATTTCTGACACGTATTTTCCTGCGAGATAGGATGCAGTAATCTGTAATTAGCCTTGTTCAATTAGGCTATTCCAAGTCTTGGCTACCGTCACCTTTTCCTGGCTGAATATATATGGAAAGCATGTAAATAATTGAAAGTAGCGTATGTGTTATTACACAACCCGGTTTGTAATTAAAAATTCGGTACATGTCTCCAGTTCCTTTAAATGCACATTTTAAGGAAAATTTTTGCAATTCTTATAGCCTACCAATTATTGTCCCCTGAGGAGGTCTGGGTAGGCGCCGAAACATGTTGGGACATCTGTAAAGTAAAAAACTTTGAGACTCTCGGTTCTCATATTTTGATCAAAAGATGTTTAAGCTGCCCACGACTTTCAACGTGATCTCAAAATCGGGCAGTCCTATCCTATCTTTACCTCTCAATCGAGCCAATCAGGCCTCTCGCTGGGTCAACCGACCTCCATTATTCAGAGAGAGAAAAAATAAAAAACACCCACCCTGCAAAGCTGCCCTTCTTATGACAGTCTGTGAGAGTGGGCGGGGACAGAAACCCAAAATGGAAGCACCCCTTCCTTCCCATATAGGTTAATAGGTGTACATTGATTTTAACCTATATGGGAAGGAAGGGGTGCTTCCATTTTGGGTTTCTGTCCCCGCCCACTCTCACAGGCTGTCATAAGAAGGGCAGCTTTGCAGGTTGGGTGTTTTTTATTTTTTCTCTCTGAATAATGGAGGTCGGTTGACCCAGCGGGAGGCCTGATTGGCTCGATTGAGAGGTAAAGATAGGATAGGACTGCCCGATTTTGAGATCACGTTGAAAGTCGTGGGCAGCTTAAACATCTTTTGATCAAAATATGTGAACCGAGAGTCTCAAAGTTTTTTCATGTATGATAGATAGCATAAATGCTTCTTTAGGGATTTCCACATAGTGTATCTGTAAAGTAAGGCTTATCTTTTCTTACCCTACTTTATTCCCGTAAAATGCTGAGGGAAATTTAGGGTAAACCATACCAGGGACAGGTTCCAGCTGGGGCCGTCCTTATCGGGACGTGTGTAAACCCCGTACATTAGGCTAGGGGAGGAATAGGTGTATTGTGAGGGCTATTAGGGCCAGAATTGTCCTCCAACACCTCTACTCCAGGCTGTTGTAATACCTTGTTTCCTTGGATATAGTTCTCTTGCGGTTCACTCTTTGTATGTAATGTTTTTTTAGCGCTGTGGGATATATGTTTTATATTTAGTCTTAATAAAAGTTATATTTTATTGCACTTTATTTAGTATGCCCTTCCACTGTGACAAGTATATAGCAGATTTTATGCCCAAAAATGTGCAGCAAAAATTTCCTTTTTGAACCCATACAAAAATGTTCTATATTTATCACAGTGGATCATGCAGTACAGTAAATCCTTATACCAGTTTTTAGTTGGCCTAGTTTGCATCAATGATTACTAATACATTTCAGCATATTGTTTGGGGCACAGTGTTGTATATCAAACCATGCCCCTTTCTCTTAAGCCATACCCCCTTGTGCTAAGTGCTAGGCCATATTCCCCTTTGTTGTATGAGGAATAAAAAGTGTCTAAAACACATAATAAATGTGTACCACATAGGCACCACTTTTTTAGCTCTAATTTCCATAGTCACTCTGTTCCAATATATAAGGGTAGCAGTCATTAAAGGGGTTTTCTTACTGCAAAGATTAGCTTTCAGCATATAGGTACTTGATTTACTTTAGTCATAAGGTAACAAAGATTTTATCTGCTCTGAGTGCACACTGGTTTCTATGGTTACCTAACCATAACTCTGCTATCTGATTAAATCAGGGAGTGATGGTTGGAGAGCTCACTCCAGCAGCCTTACTATCTCTAACAAGATTAGCTTATTATTTACAGTAGATTATTATTTACAGATAAGCAATTGTTTTCATACCGTGCTTGCTTTTGTTTACTACATTTCCTGCGCTGGTCAGCTAGTTACAGAGAAGCTAAATATGCTAATCACTGCTATAGAACCACCCACACACTGATGAGACCGGAGTGAAAGAAAAGCTAGCTGTGACTGTGAAATTGCATGGTGATAAAACCCCTTTAAAGGGGTTTTGCCATGATCTCAATTCATACCTCCTGCATCCAGCTCTTCAGCTCTGTGTGCTCAGAAGGGGGCGTGTGGGATTTGTTTGAATTGTGTATCATGTGACCCAGCAGGATGACATCACCAGGCCTTTCCTCTCTGTAGTCAAAGAAAGGTCTATTAATGTATAGAGCTTTGAGTAGCTCAGAGGTAACATTTTTGCTTCACAGCACAAGGGTCCTTGGTTCAAATCCCTGAAGGAACTTAGCCTATGGATTTTTTTCCTCTTTATCAATGCACAGACCTCATTGAGGTTTCTTTTTTTATTTGCACTGTTTGAATTATTACTAGGGAGTCCAAATGACAGGAGTAGAATGACAACACCTGGGGTTTGAACACTCAGTAGCTGCCTGTGAGGAGAGGTGATGTCTGAGCATGTGCGAGCAGGACTGAGGAGCTCTTAGTCCTGGTCGTATCCCCTGGAGATGAGCTGTAAACAATGGAGCACTAAAGGAGCAGCTAAAACAAAAACGGAGAATTTTTTAATAATAATGAATGGTAAAATGTTTATTATTTCATTTTCAAACTTCCCACCTCAATTTTACTTTGTGGCAAAACCCCTTTAAGTGGTGGATTGTGATAGCATAATTTACACCAATGCATACCACCCAACTTTTGGAGATTGCAAAGAGGGACACATCAGAGCACGCCTCTAGCCACGTCCAAACACATGACATCACACCAAGACACACCTCTAACCACGCCTGAACACATACATGCTAACTTTTTTTTGACAGCCAAAAAGGGAGTCACTTTCAGGATTGCATTGTATCCAATGATGAAATATTAAGTTATGTAATATACAGCTAGGAAGCAATCAGATACTTTTTAAAGCAAGATAGTCAGTTTATTCACACAAATCTATTTCCTAAATGAAAAAGAGGGACATTTACAGAGCTAAGACGGACATAGGGACAAGGGTTAAAAATAGGAACTGTCCCTCCAAAATAGGGACACTTGGGAGGTATGCCAATGTAGTAAATTATACTAGCCAACGCCATGACTAAAGGCCGCATCAGGCTCAAAATGCGTCAGAGGAAGACCTCTCATGTCCATATTGAATGAAGTTTTGATTTTAGTATTCCACATTGCAGCTGGACAGCATCTCATACATTGTGATTTACTCTGCTGCCATAAGCTGCATTCATTATACAGAGTGATAAGCTGCTGCTTCTCTTCTATTTCTCAATCAGGATTGTGTCCTATTAAATGAAATAAAGGAGACAGTACTGAAGGGAAGATGGATTGAATTGTTTTCTAAGGAACTGAAATCTATGCAGCTGATATGATATTGACCCTGGGAATTAATCTGATTATCATGTAAAGAATGAACTTGGAAGGTTACAGTTCTTACCGGTGGATTTGCCTTTCTCTGCATACACCCTGATGAAATAGACAAGCACACCATGATAGACTTGTCTTTCCCAGACTTATTAGTAGTAGCAGCAGCATTGTGGATGGTAATGATCAGACACAATTAAAGCACGGCCAGATTTAACTATTACTCTTTTTTTTTCTATAAATTTAGCCTTTTATTTGACATATAATGAGATTATATCTGTACAGTTTGTATCTATGTATCTGTATAGTCTTTGCATTTTAGAGTTTTTGTTCCAGATTTTACCCTAGATACTGCAAAAGGTAAAACCTGCAGTGGGAATCTAAGACAAATCAGACCGATATAAAAATCTGCAGCAAGGACGTTGTCAGGACGCAGCACAGCAGACCTCAGAGCTGCAAACAAGGAGGGTGAGGTCAGATGTAACAAAAATAAGCTTGACCGATAATGCTGCACGGTATCACGGCACAGAATTTTATCTCCACTATTTCAATGCCTTTCAGTGACTTGTGTTTTGAGATAAGGGCGTATAGCACGAAAAGCTTTAATGTCACAGTCGAGCTCAGGGCCGGGCCGATGGGTAGGCAGAGGTAAGCGATCGCTTAGGGCGCCTACCTCTGCCTGTCAGTAGGGGGCGCAGGTATGGAGCCAACTCCATACATAGCAGGTGCCGGCTGTTAGCCACCTTCACAGAGCAGATGGGGCAGGAGTTTACCTTCACTCCCTGCTCCCTCCCTGCTATTCCCCCCTCTCTTCACGGTGCCAACGGGTGAGTAGGGGGGTCAGGGAGGAAGCATGGGCAGCAGTGTGTAGTATGCACGGGAGGTTACATTACACTCTTCTTGTCACATGACAGGAAGCTTCCAGAACAGTGTGTGCTGGAGAGAGTGGGCAGAGCTTCGGCTCCCTCTCCTTAGCACTGAGTGAGGAAGTGAGAGGATTGGCAGCTCTCCTGACTGGTGAGTGCTTACTAAGTGGGGGAGGAACTGGTGCAGGGGAGAGAGGAACTGGTGCAGGGGAGAGAAATTAGTGCAAGAGGGGAGAGGAACTACCGCATAGGGGAGAGGAGTTGGTGCAAGGGAGAGGATTTAGTGCAATAGGATAGATGAATTAGTTCAGGGGAGATGATTTAGTGCAAGAGGGTAGAGGAATTGGCGCACGACGGGAGAGGAATTGGCGCAAGAGGGGAGAGGAATTGGCGCAAGAGGGGAGAGGAATTGGCGCAAGAGGGGAGAGGAATTGGCGCAAGAGGGGAGAGGAATTGGCGCAAGAGGGGAGAGGAATTGGCGCAAGAGGGGAGAGGAATTGGTGCAAGAGGGGAGAGGAATTGGCGCAAGAGGGGAGAGGAATTGGCGCAAGAGGGGAGAGGAATTGGCGCAAGAGGGGAGAGGAATTGGCGCAAGAGGGGAGAGGAATTGATGCAAGAGGGGAGAGGAATTGGCGCAAGAAGGGAGAGGAGGAATTGGCGCAAGAGGGGAGAGGAATTGGCGCAAGAGGGGAGAGGAGGAATTGGCGCAAGAGGGGAGAGGAGGAATTGGCGCAAGAGGGGAGAGGAGGAATTGGCGCAAGAGGGGAGAGGAGGAATTGGCGCAAGAGGGGAGAGGAGGAATTGGCGCAAGAGGGTAGAGGATTTGGCGCAAGAGTGTAGAGGAATTGGCGCAAGAGGGGAGAGGAATTGATGCAAGAGGGGAGAGGAATTCGTGCAAGGGGGGCACCATTTTTTTGGGAGGGAGGGGGCGCCATTGGCCGTACTTGCCTAGGGCACCAATATGCCTTGTCCCAGCCCTGGTTGAGCTCCTCTGCATATGCTTGAAAAGGGGTAACGTTCCTCTTTAGTGGAGACTTGTACACCCTTAGTCGCTTCACTAAATATATTCTAAAAGGCTCATTGGAAATAAGCTAGGACTCTGCAGAGCCACCTGTTGAATGTAGAGTTCTTCAATTTACATCCAACTCAATGAGCTTTGCAGTGTAGATGGGATTAGAGCCAATATCTGTTTTGGCTGTAATCCCATTTACATTGCAAGGCTCATGGAGTCGCATATGAATTAATGACCTCTACATCCAATAGGTGACGCTGCAGAGTCCTATCTTATTTCCCATGCGCCTTTTAGAACACATCTGTATGTGGTCTGGTTTGATGTCTGATTATTTTTTTTTCCTGAGCTGGGGTAGGCGTTCTGATCTGGGGTCTCGTAATATAATGGTCTGCTCTGGCATTTCTTATTAATTGTAGAGGGTCTGAAAATTAATTTACTGATCTGAAATGGGGTCTCTTATTAAAGGGGTTGTCTCATCTCAAAGTTTCATAGGATGCATGAATGAAATAATGGTGCTTTGCTCTGTCACTTCCTGGTCAAACTGTCTCTAACTAGCATATGAGCTCAGTGTATTCAGACTTCTCTTTTTAGTCTAGATTAAATAAATGACCTTCTCTGAGTTCCAATGAAGCTTCTGAGCTAATGTAAACAGTAATTAGTCTTTTGTCTGAAAGATCAAATAACACACAAGCTTTCACACTGCAGGCCACTCCCAGCTACCAGATAGAACAAACAGCAGGGGGAGGGGGGGGGGATAAGGAGTACACAGGTCAGTCACTTGAAGAACCAGATAGAGCACAGAAGGTGATAAAATCACTTGTAGCTACTTAACAAAAAAAGATGAACAAAGCAATATATTTGGAAAACGTCTTCATTTAGTGTTCTCAACATTTTGAAAGCTGATCTTTGTAGTGAGACAAGCCTTTTTAGACAGGGGGACTTAAATATATCAAGGGGGGGCTAGTTGGGGATCTGAAATTAATTTAGAGGTGTGATATGGGGTCTGATATTAATACAAGGATAACTGTGTATATTTAGCAGGTCTGGGGTCTGAATTTAATTTTGGATTTGGTTATTTATTAGACAGTCTGAAGCAATGGGTTATCTCATTGACCCAGCAACATCATACTCTGCTGATTATGCCAGTCACTACAGGCTGCAGGTTTATAGTAGTAACCACTTCTAAAAATTCTCACTAAAACATCACTCCATTTTAGGCCTCTTGTTATGTCAGGGTAAGACCCCATTCACATCTGGTTTTTACTTCCTATTTGTGGTTTCATGTAGCACAAACCATATATGTTCACTAAATAGGGCAAACATAGTCCAATTAGGACCACATTTGCTGTATACAAGTCTTTAGCCCCGTCACGGTATCCGAACATGTAGAAGAGAATAAATAAACTTTACATTTTAATGACACAGAATTATTCTTTACCAAGCAGTCAATTAATTCCCCCCCCCACCAAAAAAAAAAAAAATGTACATTCACATGCAATGTCCTGAAGGAGCAAATTAAATATTGAGGTATAATACCATCCTACACTAATACGACATTATGCCATGTACACAGAGTTCTCTTTCTTGTGCAGACAAAGCATTTCTCTTGCATCAGCAGGCTCTCGGGTAGGAGGTAACACTAATGTTTCTTGGCAAACACAATCTGAATCTATTGTATTGATGAAAAGTGTGTAAGATGTATTGTAGACATGCTGCTCTTTGGATGAAGAGAACAATTTCTTAGCTGAAGAAATTTTCATAAAAAAATCATACAAAACAGTGAAGTGAAATATTCATGCATGAATAGCACCAGATTGTTACTGGATGACCCCCTTCTGGATCTCCGGAGAGAACAAGCCTCCAGCCACAGCGCGCCTCAGAGGAGGGGTTAGGGGGAGTGGAGGGGCGGCTTTTTAAAATCCTCCTTAACCTCGTTGTGCGGTCGCCAACTGAAGCACTAATCCATAATAAAGACATATGCCTATGAATAAAAAAAAAGAGATGCCGACACAGTTGTCAGTGCAAATCTTCTGGTTTATAACAAGCAATACATGAGTTTATATAACTTCCGTTTAAGGCGGATAATGTTTTTAATATATTAGTAAAACAAACGTCATTATGCATGGATTACATATTCTATTGGTCAAAGAATTTAATCAAGCCTCCCCTTAATTAACATGCCAAAGCCCACCCGGATAAGTTTATTGGTCAATTACAAATACCCCTTAACTTTAATCTATATGTGATTGGTGGAGGTCTATTCCCCAATCAGATCCCTACGTTTTAGTCTTATTTCAATACTTATCTTAGATACAAACTGCGGTCAACTATTTCAATACTAATATTACTGCGCAAAGCTCCCAGACATTGTGGTTTTGCCTTACTCCAAAACCATTTTCTGGGGGTAAAGCCAAAAATCATAAATAGGGAAGTGAATACAAAAATAGGGAAGTATCCTTTAAGCAGACAGAAATGTATCAGCATAGCAGAGTTAATTAAGTAAAGCAGGATCAGCAGTATTGAATAATTAGATTAAGATGGAAGTCTCAGCCATTTTGTCTCATTAAAAATTGCAAACTTAATCACCAAATTAATCCATAGGAAGAACATCATAAAATAACATAATTTCCATAACAGCCCCTTTATTAAACAGTAGAAGTCCCTCCTGCTTTTGCACAAGCAAGGTCACCTGATAAATGTGAGCAGCCTGACCATTGCCTAGTGGAGTTCTAGTGGATTAGGCATGTGTGTTTTGAACTCAACCAGTCCCATTAGAGATAAGCCATTGCCAGAGGAGTCTGGAGAAGAAAGAAGTTTCTGGCAATGATTTTTCCTTCTAACTCTAAAACCTCAGCATTTATGTTTAAGGTATCTCGTGTGTAGAGCCAATTTTACTATGTAAACCTTCAAATATAACCATGTCATTTGTCACAAAGCTCCACAGGACTACCATCTTAAGTACCAAAAGGTGCATACTATCACCCATGCTTAAAGGGGTTTTCTCACTACAAGGATTGCTTTTTATGTTAAAGATCTTGCAAAAACAAGTCACTTTGCAATATGTGTCCATTAACAGTGTCCTACCTATTCTGAGATATCCCCTCTTGTATGGGCTGCATCAGCTTCTTAGGTCGATATAGCTACAGACCAGTTCAGTCTCTCATGATAGGCTGCCAGCACTGGTTGCTATAGCTACAGACCTGGCTTCTGCAGCCTAGTAGAAGCCAGTAAACACGCCCCTGAATTCAAAATGAAACCAAGAAAACAGGACTGAGGTAAGATGAATCAATGCAGTGAGACAACCCCTTTAAAGGGGTTTTTTCAGTAAAAAATAAATTTTTATTCCATTGGAGCCAGAGTGGTCCAAAAAAGAAAAAAAAAATACCTTGCTCTCCCATGCCACTGTTGCGCTTCATCAGCTCCTCTTGACACCGAGAAGAAGCTTGCTCTCCATTCACTCACAAAGGAGTACAAACCCCTCCAGTATGTTAGGACGAAAGCCTTGAAGTCAAGAGGAGCGGATCACCAAAAGCTTGGGAGTGACCGCAGCGGGGACAGCTAGGTAAGTAGTAGGCTTTTTTTTTCTTCTTTTGGATACTCTGGTCCCAATAGAATATAATGGGTTTTTTAAATTTTTTTACTGGACAACAAATCCTTTAATACTTATAATACTCTGACTTAATTACCATGTAAAGGAACAGTACACAGATCTCTTGCTTTATCTTTTTATACCTAAGCCTGTAACAGTGACAAAGGGGCATTCTCTACATCTTGAGGAAGAAAAGATTTTACCATAATCGTAGATGAGAATTCTTTACTGTAAGAGCGGTGACACTATGGACTTCACTGCTAGATGTGATGGTGGAGTCACTGACAAAGTTCAAGGGGGGTTCAGATGCCTTTCTTGAAAAATATAACATGTTCTGGTCACTAGATTCTGGAGATAGGACGATGATTATTTTGATTGCCATATTTGAAGTCGGGAAGGAATTTTCCCTCTTCTATGGGACAATCGGCACGCACCTCATAGTGGTTGTTGCCTTTTTCTGGATCAACACTGTAGGGTTATAGGTAGGACTTTGTTGACCTGTGTCTTTTTTCAACCTTATTTACTATGTTACTATGTTTACATGTTTCCTACCTTTCTTCTCTGTTGATTAGCCTCTATCTGCTGGAGGCTTCAAGATGACCGACAAAAGTGCCCACACGGTCTCTGTGTGCCAGTGTATTGTGCTCAGTGGAGAACTATAAGTCCGAGAGTTTCTTATTTAAAAGCAAAGCTTCTAGGTAGCAAGCGTCTGTGTGAGTTTAGTAGCAACAAAAAACCCTGTATAACTTTTAGAAATCTATAGAGGTGCAGCAGGGCCCCATAGAAGTATGTGTGTGCACCCTTCAACCTATTATACAATTCAAAGTTTATGTGATACCATAATACAGCCATATGCATGAGCCCTAAATCTGTAATATGATATCTTGCGGACCACCTATGGACTATAAACGTCTGGGAGGTCTGCAAACGCTTTTGTGAGGAGATTCCTGAATGTCTTTCAGAGTCTAAAACTGTACAGAGATCTTGCAGCTGCAGGAGGGAAGAAGCGACTGTCAATGACAGCTGTGCTCTCCAGAGAGAAGACAGGGAGCGCGTATTATTTCCCTTTCTTCCCAACCACCGTATACATGATACTCAATGCCATGTATTCAACTCAGCTGGCAGCCTTCAGACTTCTTACTCCAGATCAGATCAGCTCGGCAGTCAGTTATATAACAAGTTATAATGACCGGGATTCTGGAGAAAGATCTGGATACATTTCTAGATGTAATAATGGAACAATTTATTGTGACCGGGATTCTGGAGAAGGGTCTGGATAGATTTCTAGATGTAATAATAGAACAAGTTATAGTGACCGGATTCTGGAGAAGGGTCTGGATACATTTCTAGATGTAATAATAGAACAAGTTATAGTGACTGGGATTCTGGAGAAAGATCTGGATACATTTCTAGATGTAATAATATAACAAGTTATAGTGACCAGGATTCTGGAGAAGGGTCTGGATACATTTCTACATGTAATAATATAACAAGTTATAGTGACCAGGATTCTGGAGAAGGGTCTGGATACATTTCAACATGTATTAATATACAACGTTTGGGCAGGCCGTACGGAACATGTGCAGGTCAATGGTCGGGGGTCGGGCGGTTCTCCGCAAATCGCGCAGAAACGCCGCCCCCCCTGCGGCCGTGAGGACGGCCGCAAAACAGGACAAATACCGGCCGGCAAAACGGCCGGTATTTGTCCTGTGCCGTGTGAACGGCCCCTTATAGTGACCGGGATTCTGGAGAAGGGTCTGGATACATTTCTAGATGTAATAATTTAACAAGTTATAGTGACTGGGATTCTGGGAGAAGGGTCTGGATACATTTCTAGATGTAATAATATATAACAAGTTATAATGACTTGGATTTCTGGAGGAAGGGTCGGGAAATTACATTTCTTATAAACAATGGATGTCGTTTTTGTATTTTCAGCCTTACAAACTATATAATGGTTTATTTCTGACCTTATTAAGGACAAAATGTGTAAAATAATCAAAAAGAACAAAAAAAAAAATAGAAAAAAACAGCTCAAACCCTAGCTATTATTCATGTTTCCTGTTATCTAAAATATATATCACCTTTATAAAATTACCAAAACAAAAAGGGTGCAAAGTATAAAACTTATTTTAGTGCCTTTTTTGTTATTAAAGGAATATAAAAAAAAAAACATTTAAAAACATTTTTTTCTATTTTACTCTTTCTCCTGAAAAGTTAAAAAAAATCTAAAGTTAAAAAAACATAAAACGCATTTACTAAAAAAAAAAAAAAAAAAAAATGCCTGGTCAGGAATGGGGAAAAGGGTCATACAGTGGTTACATTGACATCCTGGATCTTGTTACTGTTATGTTGAAATCAGTTTTTTGCATCCACAATTGTAAAATGTATGAAGCTTTTTCCCTGTTGTGCATCACATCGCCTGCAGCCAAAGAACAAATGCACTGTATGAGTAAATATTGATAAATGAATTTTCGGTCTGGCTGGTCGGATTGTTTTGTAGATGCAAATTGCCAACAGAGATCTCTGCCATTTTCTCCCCAGGAGATTTACATACAGAGATTCAGATCTAAAAAAAAAATAAGTTTGTAGTTACAGAGTTTGGAGAAATATTTGTAAAACTTTTACTAGAAATGACAGTAATAAAAAGAAATCTGTAGAACCAAATTAGTCAAAGTAAATAATTAGACTATGAACTTTAGAAACTTGATTTCCCTCCAGGCGGCTCAAAACACAGAATTTTGAGGCAGAAAAGAAAAAAATAACCTGAAGCAGCAGTTTCACATAAAAGAAGGACAGCAGTGCTGGTTGGTCTGAAGTTAAGACAATGTCATACAAATCTTTTATGAAGTCCGCAGGTTACTTTACTGAACAAAACTCCTAACCCTCATTAGAAAATGTAAAGTACATATTTGTGGTGTTTTCATTAAATTTTAGTACATTTAAAAAAATAAAAACTTTTTCTATTTTTTTTTTTTAAATTTGCACCACAGCGCCATTTTCTGTGACCAATAACTTTTTAGTTTTTCCCCTATGGACCTGAGTGAGGGCTCGTTTTTTGCGGGCTGAAGTGTAATTTAATTTTTTTTATCGATACCATCATGACTTTTATCACTTTTTATTCCAATTTTTTGGGAATACACGATTGCCAAACAAAATGCAATTTTGCCATTGGGAATATTTTTTCTTCTATGGTGTGTAGTGTAAAGGAAAAATTATGTTATATTTAAATACAGTGGGTACGGAAAGTATTCAGACCTCTTTAAATTTTTCACTCTGTTTCATTGTAGCCGTTTGGTAAGATCCAAAAAGTTCATTTTTTGCTGATTAATGTACACTCTGCACCTCCTCCCCCCATCTGAAAAGAGAAAAAAACAGAAATGTAGATATTTTTGCAAATATATTAAACAAGAAAAACTGAAATCTCACATGGTCTGATGTATTCAGCCCCTTTGCTCAGTATTGAGTAGAAGCACCTTTTGAGCTAGTACAACCATGAGTCTTCTTGGGAATGATGAAACAAGTTTCTCACCTGGATTTGGGGATCCTCTGCCATTCTTCCTTGCAGATCCTCTCCAGTTCCCTCAGGTTGGATGGTGAACATTGGCGGACGCCATTTTCAAGTCTCTCCAGAGATGCTCCATTGGGTTTAGGTCAGGGCTCTGGCTGGGCCGGTCAGGTATGGTCACAGAGTTGTTCTGAAGCCTCTGCTTTGTTATTTTAGCTGTGTGCTTGGGGTCATTGTCTTGTTGGATGAAGAACCTTCGGCCCAGTCTGAGGTCCAGAGCGTCTGGAAGAGGTTTTCATCCAGGATATCTCTGTACTTGGCCGCATTCATCTTTCCTTCAAATTGCAACCAGTCATCCTGTCCCTGCAGCTGAAACCCCCCCCCACCATTTCCTTATGCTGCCGCCACCATGTTTCACTGTTGGGATTGTATCGGGCAGGTGATGAGCAGGGCCTGGTTTTCTCCACCGCTCAGAATTAACACCAAAAAGTTCAATCTTCGTCTCATCAGACCAGAGAATCTTATTTCTCATAGTCTGGGAGTCCTTCATGTGTTTTTGCAGACTGTATGCGGCTTTCCTATGTCTTGCACTGAGGAGAGGCTTCCGTCTGCGGCTTTCCTATGTCTTGCACTGAGGAGAGGCTTCCGTCTGCGGCTTTCCTATCTCATGCACTGAGGAGAGGCTTCCGTCTGCGGCTTTCTATGTCTTGCACTGAGGAGAGGCTTCCGTCTGCGGCTTTCCTATGCCTTGCACTGAGTAGAGGCTTCGTCTGCGGCTTTCCTATGTCTTGCACTGATGGAGAGGCTTCCAGTCTGCGGCTTTCCTATGTCTTGCACTGAGGAGAGGCATCCGTCTGCGGCTTTCCGATGTCTTGCACTGGGGAGAGGCTTCGTCTGCAGCTTTCCTGTGTCTTGCACTGAGGAGAGGCTTCAGTCTGCGGCTTTTATGTCTTGCACTGAGGAGAGGCTTCTGTCTGTGGCTTTCCTATGTCTTGCACTGAGGAGAGGCTCCGTCCATGTTTCATGTTGGGTTCTATGTCTTGCATGAGGAGGGCTTCGTCTGCGAGCTTACCCTAGTGTTTCAACTTGGAGGGTTCAGTCATGCAGGCTTTTATTCTTGCATAGTGGGAGAGGGCTTTCAGTCTGCGGCTTTCCTATGTCTTGCACTGAGGAGAGGCTTCCGTCTGCGGCTTTCCTGTGTCTTGCACTGAGGAGAGGCTTCCGTCTGCGGCTTTCCTATGTCTTGCACTGAGGAGAGGCTTCCGTCTGCGGCTTTCCTGTGTCTTGCACTGAGGAGAGGCTTCCGTCTGCGGCTTTCCTATGTCTTGCACTGAGGAGAGGCTTCCGTCTGCGGCTTTCCAATGTCTTGCACTGAGGAGAGGCTTCCGTCTGCGGCTTTCATGTGTCTTGCACTGAGGAGAGGCTTCCGTCTGCGGCTTTCCTATGTCTTGCACTGAGGAGAGGCTTCCGTCTGCGGCTTTCATGTGTCTTGCACTGAGGAGAGGCTTCCGTCTGCGGCTTTCATGTGTCTTGCACTGAGGAGAGGCTTCCGTCCGCGGCTTTCCTATGTCTTGCACTGAGGAGAGGCTTCTGTCGGCCGCACTCTACGATAAAGCCCCGACTGGTGGAGGCTGCAGTGATAGTTGACTTTGTGGAACTTTCTCCCATCTCCCTCCTGCATCTCTGGAGCTCAGCCACAGTGATCTCGGTGTTCTTCTTTACCTCTCTCACCAAGGCTCTTCTCCCACAATTGCTTAGTTTGGCTGGACGGCCGGGTCGAGGAAGAGTTGTGGTCGTCCCAAACTTCTTCAACTTAAGGATTTTAGAGGCCACTGTGTTTTTAGGAACCTTGAGTGCTGCAGAAATTCTTTTGTAACCTTGGCCAGATCTGTGCCTTGCCACAATTCTGTCTCTGAGCTCCTTGAGCAGTTCCTTAGACCTCATGTGCTCTGACATGCACTGTGAGGTCTTATATAGACAGGTTGTGTGCCTTTCCTAATGAAGTCCAATCAGTTTAATTAAACACCGCTGGACTCCAAGGAAGGGGTAGAACCATCTCAAGGGGATCAGAAGGAGATGGACAGCATGTGAGTTAAATATAAGTGTCACATCAAAGTCTCTGAATACTTATGACCATGTGATATTTCAGTTTTTCTTGTTTAATAAATTTGCAAAAATATCTACATTTCTGTTTTTTCTCTTTTCAGATAGGGTAGGGGGGCGAAGTGTACATTAACGAGCCAAAAAAAATGAACTTTTTTTTATCTTACCAGATGGCTGCAATGAAACAAAGAGTGAAAAATTTAAAGGTGTCTGAATACTTTTCGTACCCACTGTAGATTAGACTTTTACAGATGTATCAATACCAATTATGTGTAACTTTTTATTTGTAAGTATTTTGAACTTTTAAGATTTATTATTTTTTTGTAAACTTTTTTTCTTGTTTTATTTCATTCCCTCCTAGGGGACTTGTACATGTGATCACTTGTCCTATCTTCTGCAGTGCTGAGGCGCTGCCGTATACAGGCACTTTATTCATCATCTATTAGTTTAATTAACATGGCAGCTACAGAGGTCTTCATTAAGCCTCCAGCTGCCATAATGACTAATCAGAACCTGGTGGTTGCATCGTGGGGTGAGCGATCAGTGACTGCAGCCGACTACGGACCCATCTACTAATCATTGGCATGCCGCAGTTGGCTTCAATGGTTGGCGTCCAAATGACTAAGGCAATGTTCACACGGCTTATTGCCGCCGCAATTACGCCGGCAGCCGTGCAGCGAGGCGGGGGGCTGGCAACTCGCCGGCCCCATAGACTGTCATTATCTACGGCGCGTACACGCCGTAAATAATTCACATGTCACTTATCTCCCCCCGCGGCGGATTCGCCGAGCGGGGAGAAGAGACGGATTCCATAGTTCTCTATGAGAACTGTGGATTACCGTAGTTACTGGGACGGATTGGAGCCGTACTGCAGCGCAAATACGGCGCGCAGTACGGCACCAATCAGCGCCCAAATAAGTCGTGTGAACGAGGCCTAAGGGAGCTTTCACACAGAGCAGTTTTGGTGCAGTTTTATCTGTGCTCCAATTAAACTGCCTTTATAACCAGCAGCTTCTTTCCGTTGTCTAAATTGTTCAGAAAGGTGTTTCAAGTAAGTAATCAATGACTGTGTGTGAAGTCTTGTGGATACAAACACACTAATGGATTATTCACTTTCCAAACCATTTAGATAAGTGAAAGAAGCTGATGGGAATAAAAGCAGTTTCATTGGAGCACAGTTAAAACTGCACCAAAACTGCGCTGTGTGAAAGCGCCTTAAGTAAAGTTAGAAGCAGTTAATCAAACAACCAGCACCTGACGTGAGGAGCAGGATCAGAGCATGAGCCTGTTAGGTATCCCCTTACACAGTTTGGCATGATGCCCTCCGCTGCCATGAAAACTGCTGGGCATTGTACAATTGGGGAGAGAGGAATTAAGAGTTTTTATTGGGAACCTACCAAGATGCCATGGTTGACCCAACCCTTACATATAAGTAGTTAAAGGGGTTGTCTCACTACAATAATTTATCTTACCTCAGTCCTGTTTCTTGGTTTCATTTTGAATTCAGGGGAGTGTTTACCGGCTTCTACTAGGCTGCAGTAGAAGCCAGGTCTGTAGCTATAGCAACCAGTGCTGGCAGCCTATCATAAGAGATCAAACAGGTCTGTAACTATAGCGACCAGCGCTGGCAGCCTATCAGGAAAAATCAAACAGGTCTGTAGCTGTAGCAACCAGTGCTGGCAACCTATCATAAGAGATTGAACTGGTCTGTAGCTATAGTGACCTGAGGAGCTGATGCAGCCCATACAAGAGGGGATATCTAGGAATAGGTAGGGCACTGTTCATGGACACATATTGCAAAGTGACTTGTTTTAGCAAGATCTTTAACATAAAAAGCAGCGATCCTTGTAGTGAGACAACCCCTTTAAACAGCTTGGATCATAGTTTTATTCAATCCAAGCTGATGAATACAGGTGCTAGTACTTGCCCATCCATTGGGGTGTGTCCAGACAGTTTGACACTGTGAGGTTTGTCAAATGTTTGAATGTCAAAATATGCAGAGACGCCACATTGGAGAAGGGTAACAGTTGTCAGTATGTTTCCAGCAGAAGTAACAGAAGGACGCCATGATGCTAAGAAAAAGATGCTGCACAATTGTCATAATTAGGGAACATAAATATTCACTAAACAGATATGTCAGGATCGCTTTGCTCATAAACCTAGAAATGACTGCTCGTGATGCATCCGTTTCCTGTGTGTTTATTCTGGACGTGTTATCGTGAAACCAATATAGATCTATTATTCATCAAAGTGTTCCCGAGTCCTGGCATCAATGGTTTACGCTCAGCGCTATGATAATACAGAGAAATCACCAGGAGTCATTTGTGTTCTAGCAATGAAGACGTTGTAAACAAATGCTATAATGCGTCCTTGCCTACATGAAAGCATTGGGCTGTGTTGCCTATTGGTGATTTTCTCTTTTAAAACTAATCCTTTGAAATTTTTTTAACGATCGTATTGTACGCGCGGGAAGATAAGTGACATGTCAATTGTTTGCGGCGAATAAGCTCCGTGAGTAATACATGGCTATGGGGCCAACAGGCTGACGCCCCCCCCCCACCCCGCGTGTGTATTAGCGCGACTGCCAAAGCACCCGGCATAATGGCGGCGCGTACAGAACGGCCGCCATTACGCCCTAACATACCCTAAGATATCTTCGTGATATGCTACCACTGTCATAGTTTACTTTTTTTAAAAAATTATTAGTCACAGCTTCAGAATTAGTGATTATACGAAATATGGCACTTTTGGTAGATAGTGATTGATTAGGACATGCTTCAATGATTAAGTACTAATAGCTAGAAAATGCTATATACATAAGGCAAAAGAAGAAAAGTTACAGTACTGGGGTGTTTAGGAGCTGCCCTTTTTACAGTGTAATCTTCTGTAGCTCAGAACATATGCATATATACATAAGAGACAAAAGAAGGAAATGTGAAGCCTTTACCAGTCACTGTGGTTGTTTTTATGTGAGTGCTATTTTGTCCTCTGTTTCCCAGTAATGTAATCTTCTTATCAAGCTTATTGTATTAACTTGACTTCAGTTCAATAACAGAATTATATTATAATTCCATATGTTCAGAACATTTTCTATTATGGATTCTAAGGTGGACAGTGTACACAAATGCACATACAGAAAAGTAACACTGTGTAGGAATAGAGAAAAACCCTACACCGTGCTTAGGGGGAAACTATTATGACTCGCATGGTAACCATCCCTCTGTGCAAACTCTCCCCTCTCCAATCTGTCCTGAATGCAGCAGCCAGATTCCTTTTTCTTTCCAGGCGCTATACTGATGCCTCTACCCTGTGTCAGTCACTGCACTGCATTCGGTACAGGATACAATATAAACTCGTCACTGTCACCCATAAAGCTCTCCACAGCGCTGCATCCCCCTACATAACCTCCCTCTTCTCTGCCTACCTCCCTACCCGCTCTCTCCACTCCGGAAATCAAACTACATACCACAATCATCCGAACCTCCCATGCCGTCTTCAAGATTTCACACGTGCTACACCGATTCTCTGGAACATCCTACCACGTACCATCAGGCACAGTCCTAGCCTCCATGGTTTTAAGAGTGTCCTGAAAATACATCTTCTCAGTCTGTCCTACCAAGATCCCTGATTGCTAACCCCCACCTTCTATCACACACATTTGTCACTCCCTACACTCGGGCACTCACAGGCACTTATCTGTATATAGATGTACTGTCTGGGTGGCAGGTCACCTAATTTTTATGTAAACCACCCCCTATTTATCAAACAAGGCTGGACCATTGTAAACTTAGCACTTCTCCCCCTTCGTCTCCCCCAGGCACCCTTACAGATTGTAAGCTCTTGCGAGCAGGGCCCTCACACCTTGTGTCCCATCTGTAAGTAGCTCCCACTGTGTAATGTCTGTCTTTTTGTCTCTAATTATACCCTCTACATTGTAAAGTACTGTGGATTTTGTTGGTGCTATATAAAGATATATTATTATTATTATTATTATTATTATTATTATTAAAGGGTAACCCCATCTGGATACCTTCCCCTATAACCAAGGGTACTTTATCCTATACGTTTGAAGGGGTTTTGCCACTATCTAATGTTGACGTGGAATCCTCCAAAATGGGTATTTAATCACTTTCCTAAATATATGTAATTAAAAAATGTGAAGCCTCTGGGAGCTACAGCCTGACTTACATGCCCTTAGTTGCCTGACAGTTTACATTAGACATGACCAGGAGCTTTTCTGGCCGCACTTGCGTGGTTTGCACTTCTTATCTGATGGCAGGGAACATGAATGAGCTTTGAAGGGACTGGGGAGAAAAGATCCTGTGTCTTTTGTATAGAGAATCCACCGGTTGTATTGTAATTATCTGAGTAAACATGCAGTTGCTCCCTGCTTAGCCCTCCTTTCCCCCCTGCAGCAGTTCGTGAACATATGAAAGACGCTGCCTGCCGAGAGCTTATCTTTTCTCCTTAGCAGATAAGAGGGAGAAACTTGTGCACAACACAGTTCTCCCCTGTGGATTAGCCAAATAACATGTTTGCTCAACTACAGAGACATGATATCAGGAACTGCATGGAGGTGGAGCGACGACATCACTGAGAGGACTTGTTTTTTTTAGACACAGAAACACAAAACCCCTTTTTTCAAGCCTTAAGAGGGGAGTATCAGCCTGTTAGGGGAGGAACTTAATTCTTGGCAAAACCCCTTTAATTCTTATTTTGACTTTCCCACGTTTCCCTCTAGGCCCAGTGTAGAGGTTTTCTCCATCCATACACAGTGTTCCTTTTTTGTATGTCCAACTTATAATTCTGTTACAGAGTTCTCGTTTGTCCTTATCCACTTAGGAACGTTTATCTAATAAAGGTTAATTTGTAATTTTTGCTTTACTTTGTGCTGATGATATTTTTGAGTGTTCGGAGTACAGCCAAGCAAATCACCTCTCTGTGCTGCAGAGAGCAGTTCAGGGACCTGTTCTCATGAAAGGTGAAGGTTCGACAGGTTAGATCCACACAGCTCAGATACTTAACGTATCCTGTGAACCTGCCATAATTGACTGAGATGCGAATGGCAATAGGAAACGGCTCCCTAACCCATGCATTGCAAATATTTTGGTGACTATGTGGCAACAGAAATCCTTCATAGTTTCTTCATGGTTTCCTAGTTGCACAACACAGTAGAATATGAATGCACTACTCACAAAAAGTTTGGGATATTTGGTTTTTGGTTGAAATTTCAGGATGAACATAACATTTGTTGAATTATTTTTTTAAATGCACTAAATGAGAGTATCTCTTCCCTTTAGAGGCACATGTTCAACTGTTAAATTTTTTAGTACTCGTTGCTCAACTCGCTGATCTCTAACAAGGAGCTAAATGGCAAAGTTCCGAACAGGGACCAGTGGTCCTCAGTGCAATGCAAGTTGAGAAATGATGGCCATCAACCAGAACGCTATGCATCATCCACTGTTGTCACCAGATGGCCTTTGATGGTGGTGGTGTTACAGTGTGAACAGAGGTGTCTAGTCAATTCAGAACTGCCCTAACTTTTGGTGGTACAGTGTGGGCAGGTGCCTAATCATTCAGATGCCTCACTTGTGTGGTACAGTGTGGGCAGGTGTCTCTAGTCAATTCAGAACTGCCCTACACTTTGTGGGTGGTACAGTGTGGGCAGGTGTCTCTAGTCAATTCAGAACTGCCCTACACTTTGTGAATGGTACAGTGACTGCCTCTACTACTTGAAAAACATAATTAATCCAGTCATTTTGCCTCTACATGAACAAAATGGGGCTAATTTCATCTTCATGAATGACAATGTTCCAGTTCGAGGTTACATCATTAGGCAACGGCTATTGGAGACTGGGGAACCTCAAATGGAGTGGCCTGCACTTTCTCCAGACCTGAAAACCTGTGGGATAAGCTGAGTCTTCGTGTAGAAGCTCGTAATGCTATACCCCTGAATCTCAATGACCCACGGGGTGCCCTTCAAGAACAGTGGGATGCCATGCCTCAGCAGTCAGTAATTCACCTACTGCACGCATACAGCAGTGCACGAGTATTTAATGGAACAGTGTCCCAATTACCTGGCCAAAGCCCTGTGACCTCCTCTTGTGTTAAAAGGAACTTACTGCCCCTGGGTCAGTTCTTTGGTGTCCATCCTAGGGTCCTGACCTGTGTCTTGCTGAGTTATCCCCTGTGTTACCAGTATCCACAGTTAACCCGTGTTAATCCTGTGCTTACTAAAGCTATTATCTGCTGTTGCATCACTGCTGATAGTCTGTTGTTGTACCAGTCCGCTACACCTGCTGTGACCCGTCAACTCTTATAGTACAAAGTCCCTCGTCATGCACTTCAGCAGTCACCGTGGGTAGCCACGTCAGGAGTAGAGTGACCTGGGGGTTCCCCGCAGCGGGCTACAGTGAATACTGGGGGCCCCTTGACTCCGCTCCCTGGCGTGATCTACTGCAGTGATTAGAGGATCCACATCATAATACCATCGTATATAGTCTCCAGCACTACAGCCAAATCAACTGTTTGATTTGCAAAGCCTTCAGCCCCTGAATCCCTGTAGATAAAAATAGCCAAACAAAAAAAATTTTTAAGAAGACGGCATCCAACGGATTTCTAAAAATATGGAAAAAAAAATATTTCTCCATAACAACCAAAAACATGCAACGAAACAACCAAAAATTGGTCTTTGTCAAGCAAGCATCCTGGAGTTTACACTGAACAGTTTAATTGCATGTTTTAAATTCTAGTTCAGAACGTTCAATCCCCCAAAAAAACTGCCACAATCAACACGTCCCCATAGTGGGGGCAATCCACATACGTTCTGACCAAACCAAATCCCCAACCAATAAGCCAATAACAACAGTATACAAAGCCCAAAAATACCTCACATATCACTCCATATGGGGGGGGGGTTTTTTTTCCATATAATGTTACTGGCCAAAAAAAATTTGCCAAAAAATAACAATATAAAGACCAAATAATACAACCACCCACACATACACTCCCCCATAAAGAGATGAATAAAACCTTTTGTATGGTTTATAAAATATAAACCTTTACCATCCCCTTTTTCTTCCCCTTTCCGGTTCAAGATTATGACGCTTCCCCCGGGCCAAACCCGCCCCGCAGAATTAACCACATAAACATCTTAGACTCCTCACTTTTCCACATTCTCACAAATTCCCCCACTCGTACAAACTGTTTATCTTTACCCCCCAAAAAGGAATAATCCCCCCTTTGGCTCCAAAAGTTATTGCCCCTTTAAGTAGCAACACACCCCATATAGAAGGCAGCCCACCAAGTTAGGCAGGGAGATGCTCTGTAGATAAATATATAGGGCCCCTCAATCAGTAGATACGTAGGGTCCCCTAGTAGATAGGTTGGTATATTGGCTCCCTCCAATTGGTAGGTAGGTACAAAAGTCCCCAGTAGACAGATATATAGGGCAACCCAACAGGTAAGTAAATTAATACCCCAAAGTAGGGAAAATAAAGGGCCCCCTTTTTACTAGTTGGGATATAGGGCCCCTTTACTGGTTGGTTTAAAAAGGGCCCCTTCTACAGGTTGGGAAAAAGGGCCCCTTCTACAGGGTTGTATATAGGGGGGCCCCTTTAGTAGATAGTAGGGAACCTTTTTGCTAGGTAGAGGGCTCCCCCGTAGGACAATATGGCTACTTTTATTAGGTAGGTATATATGGCCCCCTTTAGAAGGTAAATATATAAGGCCCACAGAACTCGTATAAGGGCCCACAGTCGATATATAAGGCCCCTCAACCAGTGGGCAGGTAGGTAAGACCTACCCCTAGTAAGTAGGCAGGTATACAGATTCCCCCTAATTAAAAAAAAAAAAAAGTAACACCACCCCTTTTTTTGTTTTTTTTGTATCATGCCCCCCCTCGGGGATGCTTTCTTTTTGTCGTTTTCGAAGATCTAAACATGAAAAGGCCCTTTGGACCAAATACAGGCAGCACGCAAAGACGCATTTAAAAGCTCCTTTATTGGGGTAACGCGGGGTTACGTATCCCCCCCCCTTTTTGCCCCAGCCGCTGCCTGCATGTTGAAAGTGGTGGCTGCTGCGATCACTGCCTCGCTGGGTCACATAGACCCACCAATGTAGCTGTGTGGCGAGTTGGGCCTGTGGGTGAGGGAGACTCTGGAGCCTCAGCTCCCCATTTTGATTACAGGCTCCCCTAAAGATGTCATCACTCTGGTCTGTATTAGTGGGACGCCAGACGGTAAGTGGCACCGCACAGAGGCAGCAAGGACGAGAAATGGAGAGGGAGTGCAGTGTGCCGTCTAGTCCTGTAGCTGCAGGGTGGACATGACTGCTTGTTTTATGAGTTTTGTCACGCATCGCCCTCACTGAATAACTCTGCAATAAATCCATAGGCAGATTTCTGCTCCCTACCACACCACTCCCGTGTTCTAACACCTCGGGTATTTTGAAGAAAATTTCGAATAAACACCTAAAAAATTAAATTTTTTTGAAAAAGTTAAAATTCCCCAAAAAATTACAGTTTTCACCTGTAATGAAGGGTAATTTTATAAATACTTCACTTGTTTGCATTGTGTTCATTTCTATGGAAACCTGCCTTCTAAATCCCACTGGTTACCTATTGAAAACAGTGCAACTGAAGAGTCACACCGAAGCAATTTTAAAGCATTAACCATATTGCAGTAGAGGATTAAAAAAATAAACACTAGAAAACCATTAAAGCTACTTTAGAAAGTATTACAAATCACGCAGACTAAAACGAACGCTTTGTATTTATAAACCTGGAGCCTGGACCTACAGCATTAACACCGGACAAGCTTAGATTTGCAATGTAAAAGAAAAGGCGGCCGCACAATTTCCATTTCTAGACTAGAAAAAGAGTGTATGAATAATTCAAATAACTAAAGCCGAGTATTGGACCACAGAGGTGAGCAAGGCAAACTGGGAAAATAACGAAATCAAGAGGTTACTCTTCCCTTAAGATAAATGTCATTCAACATGTTTAACCCATCAAGGATCCAACCAAGTTATCTTCACCTTTAAAGAGCTGTAGCTTTTTTTTTTTTTTTTTGACCTAGTTGTGCCTAGTTGCCAGACAGCCTGTGTTTTTAATCAGGGCGATCTTTTCCATTGGGAACACTACATTTATATTCTTTTTATAATTTATATAATTTTTGTTGTTTTTTTTTTTTTTTACTACTTTTTGCCAAATTATGACATCCTACCTGTTTTCTAGTGACTGAACGGTCTTGTTTTTGCAAGGTGAAGTTTTTTGGTACCATTTTTGGGTACAACTGGGCATTTTCGATGGCATTTGTCATGAAGGATAAATGGCATGATAATTTAATATTACAGTAACTTCTGTATGTGAAAACAATTATGGGCGACATGTCAGAAAAGTGATGTTTCCAAGCCAGTTTTAGGCGCATTAAATCAGTGTACAGTGCGCCAGAAAGTCCCATCTTCTCAAAACTCTGGTGTCAGGAATACCTTGCATAAAAATTAAAGAGTTGTCTCCTACAAGTTTCATTAGGATGCATGAATTTAAATACCTGTCACGTCCTGGTTCAGACTGACTGTAATTTGCATACAGCTCCATGGTGTATTCAACTCTGTGTTTTCAGTTGCTAATTAGTTCAGATTAGCTCAGAAGCTTCTCTGAAACTACTAGCAGGAGTTTTTATCTGATCCCTCAAAAACAAAAGCCCTAATTAGTGTGTTTACTTTAGATAAATCAAGCTTTTTACTGCTGCCAGAAAAGAGGCTGCTGCAACCTGTGTGATGACGTCACTCACTGGCTATCACATAGAACAAACAGCAGGGGGAGAGATGTACAAGGTCGGTTACTGAGGGAACTGAAATAGCCAGGGAGGTGATTAATTCACTTGTATCTCCTTAACAAAAACAGAAGAACAAAGCAATATATTTGGAAAATGTCTTTATTTTGTGTTCCCTACAATTTGAAAGCTATTCTTTGTAGCTTAACAACCCCTTTAATGTGCCGAAAAAGGCGCATTGCGCAAATTGCAGCACATGGCATATCATTGTTAGTATATATAATGCGCCTATCCAGGCGCATTGCCTGACGGAGGTGCATGACATATGTCATGCGCCTCAATAGGCGCATTGCACGACGGGGGCGTACAGTGCACCATGTTTAGGCGCATTACAATGTGTCATGCCAGGTGTATAATGTGCCTGGTTTTGGTCTATGACAGTTCATTTACATCAAGAATATGGCGTCAAAAGTGGTTTTGGCGCACAATAGACCACAAAACTGGCATTGGCGTGTTGGGACATGTCGCCCTATGTATTTTTGCACACATACCAAAATTGGAGTCATATTCCGTTAAAAAATTATATTTTATTAACATATATTAAGAACAAATTACAGACAAAAAATAATAAAAAAACCAAGAAGAAAAAAGAGCGAGTGCTAGCCAAAATTTCTGGAATCACCAGCAATATATCAATATGCAAAAGGTCAATATATAGTATATACCAATAGCAAGACATCCATATAGGATCATATATCTATAAACTACAATTGCCCAAAGTTCCACAAATCCCCATTATGGTTTTACTGCCATGATTCTAAATTAGTATGTGTTTAAGTACATAATAAGATGAATTGGTGTTTACCCATAGTGAAGAAGTAAATGGTGCCACCCCTGCCACGTGCCAATGCGTTTCACCCCAATAGCTTCGTTAGTGAACATTAGATGTATGTATCAGGCGATCTTATATATTGAACAGTTCAGTATATTAATAAAATTCAGGATATTCATTATGTTATAGTTGCGTAAGAAAAATCCAAACATTTTATGCTTTTGATATCTTCGCTGCAGCGCCATTTTCTGCGATCAATGTCTTTTTTGGTTTTTAACCTATGGACCTGAGTGATGGTGCGCTATTTGCAGGCTGGAGCTTACTTTTTATCGGAATTATTTTCAACTTTTCTGATCACTTTTTTTATCCCGATTTTTTAGGTGACGTGAAATGACCTGAAAAACACAATTTTAGGACCGGACCTCTATCCCCTGATGAAGCCAGTTTAGCAGGTGAAACATGTTGGGGAGGTCAGGCATGACATTTTAAATTGTGATTTCTCAACTCTGTCTACAGTGTCACCCGCTGCAGAGGGTATCACAAGGAAACCTTATATGTTTTATGTCCATCAGATTAGACATGACTGCCCAAGTAGGATGCTTGGGATCCCTTACTGGAGTTGGTAAATCACTGTATATATAAGGTTTTCCTGTTAGTAGGTAGGGTTCCACCAGACTTGATAATAGAAAAAGAATTATTCCTTCAGAAGTAGAAAGGGATTAATTGAGAGGTTAGAAATCAGGTTTTTAAATAGTGTGCATCGAGGTCAAGTGTTATACATAATAAAAGTTACGTTTTAGTGTTTTATAGATGGAGAACTGATAGAGTTTAAGTTTGCCTATGGCAAAATAGTAAATATAGTGATTTCCTGATATACTCACGTTCAGAAGGGAACAAAACAGGAAATCGGACTGATCAGCACCTATCATCTGTTTTCATGCTACCAGTGTCCATTTAACATCTGCTTGAGGATTCATGGTCAGCAGGCTCGGACTGGCCCACTGGGGAATAGGGGAAACCCTCGGTGGGCCCCTGAGCATCAAAGACCTGGAGTTGTTTTTTAACTGCATATACATCCTCAAAAGAGGCAAAAACCAGAGAAAGAGAGGCAAAAAGAATAATGAAGAGTTTAGGAGGCATGCACAGTCATTTAAAGTAGTTGAAGAGTGGGCTCCTAAAATAAATTCCACCGGTGGTCCCAGAAACAGGTCAACTGGTGGGCCCCTAGAATCAACTTCACCTGTGGGCCCTAGGTACCCCAGTCCGACACGGATGGTCAGCAATGGTTTGACTCTTGCAGCTGTGCCATGGATGATATCATTGTGGAGCACAACTGGTGCCCTTAGACTTGCATTTGATTTTGCAGTAATTTGAAGGTCCGAAAAACAAACAGATTTTTGAATAACACAAGTAATAAAGTTTATCTCAGCAAGTAATACATAGCAATGTAAGCTACATGACAGAGCATTGAAGGGGGTGTCACTGGTGATGGCAGGTGTATCAGAAAGAGTTCAACTTGAGAATGTAAAAATAGGGATGTTCTAATAATTTAGCCCAATCCCTATAGATAGATGTATAGGTAAACAGAGAGAGATCGCGAGACAGATGGCTTAGATAGGAAGACAGGGATTGATGCACTTTGAATTGATTCTCTTATCTGTCACTTCAGAGTCAGCCCAATCATTAGCTTTGACAGACTTCTCCATTACTGTGTAACATCTCCCAAGAACTGTGATAAGAAGGGATATGGGGCCGCCATTTGAGGGAGTTATCTCTGCAGAAAGTGTAGCACCCAAACCATATCCCTACAGGAAGTTGTCCACCGCTAGTAACCAATGGCTGTCATAGCTCTGAATAAGCTGATAAAGTGCTCCCTTTTATCAGCAACTACACAAGGAGCCATCACAGCTGTCTGATAAGAGCCGACTAATAGCTCCTTATTCTCTTTAAAGGGAATGTGTCCTAAAAAAATTAGTCAAGTCCCATTTTTATGTTAAACTAATTTTTTTATGAATTTTTCGTTGTTTTTTTAAATTTTTCATATCACTTTCTTTATTTTTTTAATAAATTCTCAATCTTGCAGTTTTCACTTTGGGCCCCTAGGCTTTTTTGCCCCTGCTTTAACAGCAGTCAGTGAGATGCTTTACAGTAGCTTCATACACAGAGGAGACTTAATCTTCAAAAAATTGGAAATCTCGCAAGAGAGCAGAGTGACTTTTGATCACTATATTTACTATTTTGCCATAGGCAAACAAACTCTTATCAGTTCTCTATCTGTAAAACACTAAAACTGGACTTGATAATAGAAAAGGAGCTATTCCTTCTTTCAGAAGCAAAAAGGGTTAAATGGTGAGGTTAGAAATCAGGTTTTTAAATCGTGTGTAAAAGGTTAAGAGTTATATATAAAAAAGTTATGTTTTAGTGTTTTTAGATAGAGAACTGATTTGTTTAATTTTGCCTATGGCAAAATAGTACAAATAGTGATCAGTCCCATTCACTTCTATGGGAGAGTTTTTAGTCATGCTCTGTGCCCCTGAAAAGAAACCACTGTGCAGGGAGGGGAAAGGGGGGAACTGTGACATTTCCTATTGTGACTGGTGGATCCTGTGTTTCTATTCACCTGGTCCCCTCCTTTCAGTTTGACCCTCTTTGGGGTGATAAGAGCAGACAACTGGAATCTTTCTCTAAAAATAGGAAGTGTCAGACTATTATTAGGCCTAGTGGCCAAAGTGAAAACTGCAGGACTTAAGAATTATTAAAAAAATTATTGAAAGTGATGTGGAAAATTTAAAAAAATAACCAAAAATTCTTAAAAATTGAGTTAAACAATAAATCATTTTGATGACATATTCCCTTTACATAAAAATGGAGAAACTCAGCACATCTTTAGACTTGTCCATTTTTTTATGCCAACTTTTTACTTTTGATGAGACATTCCCTTTAACATCTGAGAAAACAATCCTGCTTGGGGAGAACTGTTCTGCTGCCTAATCTTCACGGCACGGTCATGCACCCCATGTGGTATCCCAGCTCGCACCCCCCATAGATCGGCCCTACATAGGTTAAAGTGTTTAGTTTCAACATTTCTGTAGGTCTATGAATATTTCATAACTGTATGAAACCTATATCATGATTACAGTACGAGTAAGAATTGGACCCTTACAGCTACCGTACAAATGAATTACTGCCAATGGATGTGTTTAAGAGGAGAAATAAGCTGCAGTTCGTGGTTAAAATGCCTTTGAAATATAAGTGCACTAGTTCTGTCTACATTAGCCGGAGTCGAAAATTCAAGGTCTAGTGTTTACAGCACATATTAATTGGCATAGCTCTGCAGGCTATCAGTATGGGGTATCACATATGAATTTTTATGATAAAATACATCAAAGATAATAAATGAAGTCACAGCATGGGGTCTCTGACTTTTTGAAATGTGTCGTGCTCCAGCTCAGGATTCGGTTTGCGATACTTGTGAGCTTGAGCAACCCTTCGGGTCTTCACAGGCGGGCACGGAGCGAGGAGGAGATTTGTCTTGCTCTTGGGACAGTGTAAGAGAAGAGATCAGTCAAGATTAGAGCGCATGAAAGCAAATTTACTGCACATTAAAACAAGTTTAAACCCCCTTTCAAAATAGGGACATTAGTTATTATTCAGCAGGATCTTCATGTCAGTTCTCAGCTCCGCATGTAGGCTCCAGCTATACATCTGTAGCTTAGCAATTAAGTTCTGGAGAACCGAGACCTGCGCTTTCATATCATGAATAATGGAAATATTTCATAGAAATAAGACGTTCACATTTTAGGAGGATTGGCGTAAATACATACATTAACATTTTTTATGTTCCTATACAGTAGCACTAAATTCTGAAACCTAAATCTTCACAGTTTGTCTCGCTACAATGATCGCTGCTTTATTTAAAGATCGCTGCAAAAATATCAAGTCACTTATTTCAATATATGTCCATATCATTGTCCCGTCTAGGTATTCCAAGATATCCCCTTAGTATGGGCTTGCATCAGCTCCTCATCGTCTGTATAAGCTACATACCTGTTTTGGTCTCTCCTGATAGGGCTGCCAGCGGCTGGTTTCTGAGTAATATGCTACAGACCTGGCTCGGACCAAGCTGCAGCCTTAGCAGAAGCCACAGGTAAACATGTGCCCCTGTAATTCAGTGAAAAGCAATAAAACAGAATTAGGTAATATTGAATCAGTATAGTGGAGTACAACCCCTTAAGAACTATTTTGTAGCTCACTATGAGCCGACCTCGGAGAACAGGTATATGTCTGCATTTGCTCAGTTCTCCTCCATTCATGTCTATAAGGCTATGTTCACACGGCTTAAAATGGGACGTATTTCAGGGTTCTTAATTACGTGCGTTAGTGCGCAAATTACAGCTGGAATATGTCCCCATTCATTACGGTTAATCCCACGTTTTTCTCATAAAGAAATTATAGATTCATACGTGGCTTACCTCCTTCCCTTGCTCGCTACACAATACGAGCCGGCCGTGGGGTCACTAAGTGGGGGACATGTGAATTACGAAGGCCGCGTATACTCGCCACTGGTAATGAAAGTCTATGGGCCGTTAGTTTCCGGACCGCCCACCCTCCCGCCCACATGCCGTAATTGTTGGGCGTAATTACATCAGCCCCGCAAATAACCATGTGAACAGGTAGCCTAAGAGTCAGAATATATTCAAATAAGTCCTCAAAAATATGGTAAATCTAGAAAGTTAGAGAACAAAGAGGGGACTTCAACAGACTATATTCACTTATTTTTGCCATAGGCAAACTTGAACTCTATCGGCTCCTCATTCTATAAAGCACTAAAAAAACGTAACTTTTATTTTAATGTACAACCACAACTCTCTTAACACACTTTTTTTAAAAAAAAACCTGATTTCTAACCTCTCAATTTGTCTCATAAATGTATCCCCATTCTTAATTGTTGAAGGGAATTAACTCCTTTTCTATTATCAAATCTGATGGGACACCAAACCTATTATATCAGAAGTGGAACCCAATATATAAAGTGATTTATGTCTAAACTCAAAAAAGGATCCGAAAAACAATCTTACTTGGGCAATCATCCCTAATCTTAATGGGCATGAAAGCAATATAAGTTTCCTTTTAAACCCTCAGCCAGCAGGTAACACAGTGAAAAAGAGATAGAAAAATCACAAATCTAAAATGTCATGCCTACATCCCCAACATTGTTCTTTCACCAGCTAACTGGCTTCATCCAGGGATAGAGGTCCGGTCCCCATGTGGGCTAATTTTAATTTCCTTTTATAATGGTCCCCTGTAGTACCCACCCTATGTCAGGTGCTTACCAATTAGCCACCAGAGATTCAACAATACCCTTTCCCCTTTTTCAAAACCACACCCTCTCTAGTTTAGCTTTCACTCCCCCATTGCAAAACTAATACCATTTCTACTGCCGCAGCCGTTTGGCCTATTAACCCACCACTCCATTTCGCCAACTCCGTTGGGACACAATATATTCAAGCACACTTTCTCGGCTATATTCGGATCTCCCAACGAAATTAATGGGGAGAAGTGCATCGGTGCAGCCATATACCCGTTCTCTGAGGCATGCACATAGCGAGCTACGAGCTGGCCTCAGAAGGGATTTTATGTGATGGCAAAGCCCATTTAAACAGTTTTCCGTTTTACCTAATTTACGTTGGGATTATTTTGTTCTAAGGGAAGGTGAATGAGAGTCAGGATATAGACAAATTGAGAGGCAGACGTCAGCACTGGCCACAGTCAGATCATAAATGCATTATCTTCTCAATATTCTTAAAGAATTGCCATGGAGATCTATATTCAGCTGGCATACAAAGGCCTAGAAACAGTGGAGTTGGTGGAAGCATTTGTTGTTCAGTTTGATAATACTGAGGCACATTTATTTAAGACAAAATTGGTGCCAAAATAATAGAAAAGAGTCCAAGAAATCCCCCCCCCCAGGCCTCTTATAGGCTCCACTGGAGAAAAAAATGATGGTAAGTTTTCGAGATCCTATCTCTCTCATTCATCATGACAGCGCAATGTAGGTGGAGTAAGAAAGAAAAGGAGTATAACAGGAGAGGTTGCCACAGTAAGGAAAATCAGGCAAATATTCAGCCGGCCTGGTTGTAGTTTGACGCTATGTCTCCACGGCACAGCAAGATTTTAAAAAGGTCCACCGAATAAATACTATCGTATTCATGCACCCCAAAGGCGGCGAAAGAAAAAACGACCCGTAGTCTACAGAGTTTGTTGTTCTCTGCTCGTCTTCTGGCGCCGGTGTATTATACAACATGTTCTAGAATATGCCGTTGTCTTTAGTTTTTTCATCGTCTTCACATACAATACAATGTACGGGCCAACAGCTAAAAAACAAGAACAGACCGCGGTTTTTGAGCAACACGTGACACAAAATGCATCGTAAAAAAACGGACAACTGTTGACTGTTTTTTGTCCGATGCAAGTGTTAGACCAACTCTAAAGTTGAACTTGTCGAAGTTTTTGAATGGGCAAAGACCTACAGAGCGTTTGATGTGTTTAAATGAGATTGTCATGGGTGCTTGTCGTGCGGTGCCGCGATGTCCCCGTCTCCCCTGCGACCATCCCCCTGCCTGCCACCGGTACGTCCCTGCGCCTGCTCACTTCACCTTTCCATGCTCCCTGAGAAACGCTGTCTCTTACCTTCCCGGCCGCCGCGCGCGTACCCTCAGCTTAGGGCGGCGCGCTAAGGACGGCATTTTCCCGATTTAAAGGGCCAGCGACACCGCGTTTTATTATTAGTTTATTGACGGGCCGACTTGGTCGCTATATAAGGTATAACGCCCCCAGCACTCTCTTGCTGGGTCCAGTTTTGATTGGGTGCTGTGACCTTGTGCTTTGAGAAGTGATGGAAGTTCCTGTCTGATACCCGTGAACTCAGTCCGCCTGCTTACGTTTCCCAGACCTTGCCTTTTGCCTGCCTGCCCTGTAACCCGTACTGCCGTCTCTCTGACCACGACCTCTGCCGCCTGTCTTACCGTCTCTGCCTTGTGCCACTACTAGGTCCTCTGGATTACGATTCTGGTACCAGCAATTACCACCGCCGCCAACGCAATCGAAGTCACGTCAAGGGGTAGTGACCTGGTAAGCCTACTCTCACTCCGCAGCAAAGTCCATCCCGCTTTGCGTGGCTTCAGGTATCATCCGCTCTGCGGTGGGTCCAGCGTAACCATTACGAGAGATTAAGATAGGGCTAGTCATATATATACTTCGTAAACAATAACAATTTGCTCTGTACACACACTTACTGTATACAGGGAAAGCTGTCAATCATTGTGTCTGCGAGGTAAGCATGACTTCCAATGTGCATTATGGTAGACACCCTGCAATAGGGGTTTTCATTTAGCTCGATGGTCGGCTGCATGGACTTTCAGGTTGATGCACGCAAAACCATGTGGCCATTAATAAGCAAGGAACACTGATTTTTCATTAATGGCTGCACAGTTTTGTGGGTGTTAACCTGCAAATCCATATGAAGAATGATTAAGCTAACTGAAAACCAGAGACATTAAGCTCTATGTAATGTGCCAAAAATCTTCATACTGTCGTACTCTACACTCTTCTTTATCTATTTAGAACTGGGTTGTCGGCGCCAAGTAAAAAAAAAAAATAAAAATACACATTCGAAGTCATACAGGTCGTCCCCAATGCCTACTTGTTCCCTGCACCTATCACCCCAGAGCTCCCAGCAATCTGCTCCTCTTCACTTCCTTCTCATCTCAACAAGCAGGAGAAGATCGCTCTCTAGTGGAGTTGAATAGGGAAGAGGAGCAGATTGCTGAGGCAAGAGACCCAGAAGTGGGAAAAGTGAAAGTAAGATCAGCTTTTATTTTTTTTTTTTATTTTTTTTGTGCCTTTACCGTCCATGTTTATTCTTTTTACTTTGGACAACTACCTTTAACAACACTGAAATATCACATCTGTTGAATAGTTGTTTCTTTTCTGAGCCACTCATATGCCGCTCCCACACAGGTCAGCCCAGCCAGTAACGCTCAGCTCTGCGAACTGATGAAGGAAAAACAACCCGAAACATGCTGTCCTGCAGATGGGTGATGCTGGCTTTGCTGAATTACATTTTGCATTCTCAAGACCCGTGGTTCAAAAGCGAATTGAGGATTTTGTTACATCCAATAAGTTCCTTTAGCTACTAGGCCGCCTTTCCCATTAATGTCCGTTGTAATATTATTCTTTGCCATTTTTCTTATTCTGTAATGTACTGAATGTAAGTACATCTGTGCCTCGCAGATCTATGTCATATATTATATATACAGTAATTCAATGACACAGATGCATTAGATGAGAACCAGCTGCTGACTACATGCCCTATTACTGCATTCTTGTTGACATACTTAAAGCGTGATAAATCTTTCATTTACACATCTTAATATACAACTGATGAAGGTTACTCCACATAATCAGAAGCAGGAAGGCAGCAATTATGTGTTCACTCACATAGATTGCATTAGTTAAGTTACACTATAGTTCCCGTCTAATGACCTCATCTATTCCTTAGCTCTTCTACTATTTGCCTTCTATTACCACAGGCACTGATGATTTATATATTGTACAGTGGTCAGTATGATAAGGTGATATTGCTTCTGACCTCAAGCAGCTCTAGGCGGCAAATACATAATAATGTGCATCATTCAGAAATGGGGTTGTGGTTAATCGGTGCTCAGTATCCAAATCAAGGATCACTGATCTGAAATAGCTTGTCGTAAACATTTGGAAATAAAACTAGCCGTGGATATTATTACTTGGTTTGACATAATCCACGAGCAAATTGACGCATACAAAATAACTGTCACGAAAGCTTTACAATAAACTCCTAATTTTCACCCAGATTGGGTTGCATTCAAACACTAAACGTGTCAGACTTTATGAGCCTGTATGCGGTGGCCCAGATTTGTGGGATTTGTCTGGGAATTTTTCTTGCTTTTAATCTCCATAACAAAGCATGTGATGAAGCATCACAATACTGGAATGTAATCACAGCTTTTAAGAATGACTACAAGTAATTAGCAGAAATTGTAAAAGTAGTTGCAGCATTTGCAATTTCCACTTTTTGCAGTTTTCCATGGAACAAATAACGTTTCTAGCACCAAAACCCAAAAAGTTTGTTAAAATTAATGTTATTGCAGTTTAAAGGGGTTTTGCCAGGACTTGAGTTACTTACCTCCTTATCAGCTCAGAATAGAATATAAACAATTTCAGCCTATTATCAATGAACGCTGCAGGGGTGAGAGTGAGTGGGTGAGCTAGGAGTGATGGAACAATGGGAGCACTCAAAAACTATTAACATAATCTCTCCAAAAAAGTTTGGTAATACCCTTCGCAAGAGAACTCAAAAACATAACTCAATAAAAAACATTACAACATTGGACGTTATCAATACCTGCAGACACATGCTCATACACTGCACTTTTCTCCACTTTTCATTTCTTAGTTCCCGTTACCAACAGATAAGTGTTTCACGCAAGGCTCGGCCAGATGGAGCCTCCTGTCAGCTCCGCTGGTCCGTGTCTAATGCAAACTTTCCAAGGTAACAAAGGGGAACTGCGAAATGCTGTACTCTCAGAGGTCTTCACTTTATTGAAATCACTTATATTTAGACAAGTGATTAAATACCCCATTCGTAGTTTCCCACGTCAACATTACATCGTGGCAAAACCCCTTTAAGAAAAGTAAAACCATAAAATTATCTAAGGATTTAGAGGATTTTCGCGCTGTCCTCCAGAACCGCTCAAAGCTCTAACAAAGGGGGACCATGACTGTTGGATGGGTGAACCTATAGCTACAGTAAAAGTCGGGAGTTTATTTGGCTGTATAGCTGTAATTAATTAAGCTGATGTGTTTTGTAGTGTATACATAGTATATTTATTTGTAAGTATCTTTTAGCAGAGGGATTAGGTTTTAGAGAGTGCAAGTGCTTAAATTCCCAGCATTGTTCTTAGGCTCCTGTCAGTGTGGATTATAGTTATGGCAAGGGGTTTGGATAGGAAAGAGTAGAGGAGTGGTGATGGAATGTAAGATGGTTACGTGAGGAGGGTAGTTGTTTAGGAATAGAAATTAAACTACGCAGATCTACTCATCCTCTTCCTTTTCACTCAAACCATTGGACGCAAGAAAGAGATGTAACCTCTACACCCGCCCCTATTTAAAGAGATGGCCTGACACTTTGTGTTTAGCTATGACGTACAATGGCGAACTGTAATATTGTATTGTATTACATTGAGTTTTATTATTTACCAGGATTCAACACAGTTATTATGATATTGATTAGTTACTTGTGTTGGCAATAACCTTATTAAGCCCAAGGGAAGGGTGATCCTTTCAGCCAGAGGTGTTCCCCCCCACAGTGGTTTTTTCATTCTTCTCCTTAGTGCGAGGATGACTCCTAAGAGTCAGGAATTTGCTACTTATGGTCAAAAAAAAAAAAAAAAAAAAACTAATCCCCCTATTGGTCTTTTAAAAACCTTTCCACAGCTTTTAATGTTTGTTGGTTGCAGGGATTCAGGTGGAAGTTGCAGTTCCAAGTTATGGTGTACTAATTTTAACTAATAGAGTAAAGTAACTCACATGGTTTGCAAGAGGCAGAGCTTTGGAAGTGGCCAGCCATAAGGATGGTTAATGAATTGGTAATGGCATCCAGGTTCGTGCACGGGTGGTTAATCGGGTAGTTGAGGATCTTCAGGTAGGGTCATTGGTGCCCCATAAAGTGAACTTGGGCAGGCTGCTAGATGGCAAGCCAGAGCGTCCCTGCCCCCTATATTGCATGTCTGTTCGGGTACTGCCTGATCAGAGACAGCTGTTAATATCACACAATTGCCTAGCAACTCCAGCCTGGACTCCGTTCCAAATTTTTTTGTACTTATATGGTTTTGGAATAAAAGGCTGTTGTCAATTTTGGACACCAAAGGAAAAACGTGATTTTGGGCATTTATTCTAGGGTTTTGGAACTGGTACTTATTTAGAAACGGGGGGTACCCTCGCCATATCCCAAGTCATGACCATCTTTATGCCTCCCAATTTTTCCTCCTCACCTTCCAAAAGTCATAATATTTTTTTTTCCATCTAAATAGATGCAAATAGACTTTTCATGATGACCACATGGGTAAACAATTCAGAAATTGGTCGTATGGCTAACAAGCACTGGATAATGTGTTAGTTAGTTGCAGTATGATTTGGACCAGAGTAAATATTGCCTCAGACAGCAATACAAGGTACAACAAAATCACATACAATCTATTCATCTCGGTAAACCTTATTTTTTTTTTATTAGTAAGTTAAATTGTGATGTAATGTGACTCGAATGACAATATTTAAAGGTTAACGACTTTTCAAGGCAGCCGGGTGATTTCCGTGTGCGCTTTATAAGCGACTGTAAGAAAAGCTGTATTGTGCCTACTTTTAGGCGTGGTGCACAGACCGAAAAATAATGGTATGCCTGAAAAAAAATCCAGCAAAGGGGAAAGTTACAAAAGTTAGAAGTTTTTAGAAAACTACAACCATCTAATTCAATTTATTTTACTACAGTGTTTATCCACATCCCACGAATCCACCCTATGATGGTAATGGTTCCCGCCCGCTTTCTTCAAAGTTCGTCTAACCAATGATTCTTCCCAGAATTCCAAATACGTACCACTAAGTAAGATACTTGAAGGAAAGAAATCCTAATCAGCACTGTAGTAAAGAAAAGCGCGTAGTCCTCTATAATGCAATGTGAGTCACATGAATGTTATTGCGGCGCAACAGTACAGAGCCGTCAATACATCAGTTGTCCTTTTTTTTCGGGATGCATGACGTTAATACTACTCCGGCTTACTGGTCCGCGCGTGTGCGTATGCCATGGCAAGCGCCCACCAGCTCCATTGACATTCATTACTCGCGGCGCGTATTCACCGTGAATAATTGACTTATCTCCCCCAGCTAACATAGCAATCATATGTAACGCACTGTGATGACTAGGCAGTAATCCATATCTTACTCATTATGAGAACTATGAGAGTACCGCTGCGATACTTTTGTGGCGCGCAACTCAAACCGTATTAGAACAACAAATCTCCAGCGGCGAAATGTGCGCCGAAATTACGTGGTATGAACATACCCTATGGGTCTCTTCACACGATGTACTGGGGCCCATACAGTACGCGCTGCAGTACATCGTGTAATTTGTGGGAGCTTCGTGCTGATTCACGCGTACACCCACAGTGCGCTCCCGTGGTGCCTGAAAAGCCCACCGGCCCCATTGACATATCCATATACTACGCGTCAAGGGCGCATATTCGTCACACAGAGTAATTGAACACGTCACTTTAACTCTCCCTGGCGAACAATAATAACGTATTGTACGACAGGAGAGGCGGGCGTAAATCCAAAGTTCACTATTGAGAACTAATGGATTACCGTAATTCCGTGCTCATCTTCGTCCCATAATAGAGTACACAAATTACTCCATATGTGAAACACACCCTAAAGGAGTCAACATTCTTCTTCACTATGAGAAATGTGAATCTTTCTGATAATCGGCGCCATATATGCTGGTCTCAGCTTGTAAAAAGGGCTTTAGATACAATTTATGTGCAACACTTATGTATTATTCACTTATGTGAATACAATTTTTGTTTTAAATGTTGATCTAGTCCAATCGCCATTTGGAATGAAGGGCAAATATTTACTTTTAGTTTGGTTAAAACCTTATGAGTATATGGAAAAACTCCATCGTGTTACACTCACACCGTCTCGAGGCGATTCTCAATTTGTAAAACTTCTTAATTTAATAATCCCAATACAAAAATGCAAACATTTTAAAGTTGCATATACGTATCATAGGTTCAAACACTATTCCCATAACCTGCGTTTATATAGCTCTTACGAGTCTTCAGTGTAGTTCATCGCAAGGTTGTAGTCCTTTTAATTCTTTGTATATAAAGTGGAACTTACTGCGTTTTTAAGAAAGAGGGTATGTATGCGGCGATTAATAGTAATTCCTTATGGGTTCCATATTTTTCTGTATAGAGGGGAGCAAAGTTCTAAATTACCTGTACCTGTCATTCATTCACATCTTCTTCCTGTCCTTGCGTTAACGTAATGGACACTTACAATCTGGAACGTGGGAAAAAGGGGCTGCCAAGGACTGCAGTTGTTGGACCTCCATCTGCCAACCAAGGATGGCTGTTCTCCTTATGCATTATCATTCCATCTTCCATATTGCTGGCTTCGCCAAATGAGTACCACATATTTAATCATATGACTAAAAGGTATGTCCTGAGTCCCCCCAGATTAGAAAGGAACAGTGGCTGGGCGTGAACGCTGCGTCTGCAGTCATTATCGATAGGACTCGGGAAATAGCCAAGCACTTTACTTAAGTGCCATAGAGACCGAAAGGAGCAGTAGTGCACATGGTTTTGCCAAGAAGTGAGTTCCTCACCTAACAGGCTGATACTCCCCTCTTGAGTCTTTAAAAAAGGGGTGTTTTGTTCTGTGATTTAAAAAAAACAAGTACAGATTGTTCTCCTCGTGAATGTCATCGCTCCACCTCCCCAGCACGTTCCTGATACACAGTCTCTGTATTTTGAGCAAACATTGTTTTTGGCTAATTTCCACAGAGGAGAACTGTATTGTGCACAATCAAGGTGTCTTTTAATATCTCCCTCTTAATATTCTGCCATGTGAGATGTAAATATAAGCTCAGCATGAGCCAGCCTTTCCTCATTCCTTCAGGAAACAGCTGCAGTGGAGAGGGGATAGTGGCTGAGCAGGTGAGCCAGAGCATCTTCATGTTTACTCAGACAATTACATTACAACCGCCAGGTGATTCTCTATACAAAAGACTACAGGAAACTTTCACACCTAGTCCCAGTTCAAGCTGCTGCAATGGTTATGCCTGCCCATCAAGAATAGTGCAAAAACAACGCAAGCTGTGCCAGATCAGCTCCTGTCAGCTCCCTGGTCCTTATCTAAAGTAAACTGTACAGAAACCAATGAGCAAGTAAGCGTTAAGTTGTAGCTCTCAGAGGCTTCACTTTTTTTGATGACATATATTTAGAAAAGTGATTAAATACCCAATTTGGAGGATCCCACGTCAACATTAGATCGTGGCAAAACCCCTTTAACTGCCACAAGACCCCTGATCTCATGATGGGTTGGGTCCCAATGGTGGGACTCCCAGCAATTAGACATTTATCACCCGTCCAAGGGTGTCTATGTTGGGACTACCCTTCTCAGAAGAATTGTTCAATTACAAAAACACTAACTTCCCTTTTGCTTTAATTACCCGGATGGGTTCACAAATAATATTAAAGCACAGAAAAACTGAAGCTATTGAAAATTACATTTGAACTTTGCTTTGTTTTTGTTTTTTGTTTTTTACTGTAATTTCAAAGGAAAACATACCCAGTGTGGTTAAGTGTCAAAATGTATTCTTGAAAGGATTACTGACACGTCCTCACTAATTATTGTATGGAGCACTATTGTTTTGCATGCACAGCAATTATGCAATAATTACCTTTTCATGCAAAAGCAATCATATCTACAATCCATTACTGGGTGACACACATACATAGAGCATTCAGCTAAGATGTGAGCAGATTTCTAAGTGGGAAAGAGCAAGAATTGAGGCTTGTATTGGAATAATTAAAGGCAAACTATATTTATTCAGATTTCCAAAAGAACATTGTGTGTGTAATTAGAACCACGAACGAGTGGGCACATAATGTTATGACTGGAGATTCCAAGCACACTGGTTTACTCTCATCAGTCGTCCTGTGATCAGACAGGTGCACTTTAAGTAGAACCGTCCATCAAGACGTCCATCAAGGGTAACACAGCGACATCCACATGCCTGAGGACTGACACCAACAGGGACCGTGCAAGTATAGTATATGAACTCCTTCATTTAGTCCTTCGTTAGTACACGTGATTTTTTTTCTCCCCTTGGCTTACCTTACAAAATAACTCTTGAAAGATGCCACAACTATGGGCCTTAGGGTATGTTCACATGGGCTAATTTCGGCGCACATTTCTCATAGAGAACTATGGATTACGCCTCCTCTCCCCGCTTGTACAATACAATCGTATAAGTGACATGTCAATTACTTGTGGCGAATACGCGCCACGTGTAATGCATGTCAATGGGTTGGAGGGCTTCCGCCCCCACTCCCCGCACCGCGGGAGTACGCGCTGTATGGCCTTACTGTACGCGCCGCAATTAATAAATAATAATTAAATAATAATTAATAAATGACCTACTCATAATCTATGGTTCAATACAATTACTGCAATACAAAAAAAAAAGTTTTTAATGTTTTGTTACTTTTGCACATTTTTTTTTTTCTTACCCTATTGTGACACTCATAACTTTTTTATATATTTTTCCGTGCCTGATACTGTGGGAGAGCTTGTTAAGGGGGGCGGGGTGGGGGATGAGCTGCAATTTTCCTTAGTAACACTATGTTTTACATAAAGACTCTGATCACTTTTTATTCCAGAATAAACACAATTCTGTGATTATTTTTATTATCGCTAGTATAATACACTGCAATACTTCTGTATTGTAATATATTATGCTCATCAACCTTTCACTGACACAATCTAATATCAGTAGCTCTATTAGCAATAAAAAACAGACAAAGGGAACAAAGGAATATTTAGAAAAGCATTTCTGCTACTTTTAAATACATGAAAACTTGAGGTTCTTAGGTACATTTTTTCCTAGGCTATGCTCACACCATGTACTGCGGCTCGTACAGTACGCGCCGCAATACATCGTGTCTTTCGGAAGCTCGCGCTCATTCGTGCATACTCCCGCGGCGCAGGGGGCGCTGCCCGCTAGCCCCATTGGCATTCAATACATGCGGCGCTTATTCGCCGCGAATAATTGACGTCACTTATCTCCCCGCGTACAATACATCGTATTGTACGCCCGGGGAGAGGAGGCGTAACCCATAGTTTTCTATGAGAGCTATGGACTACCGTAATTTCAGCGCACATCTCGCCCGTATTAGAGCGCAAATACAACGCGAAATGCGCGCCAAATTTACGTTGTGTGAACATACCTTTACACTGACAGGAATACTATTATGTCCTAGTAGGTGAACTTAGATGATGACTCCTGGTTTGTATGACAATCCAATCACATTGTGGGGTAGCCAACATAGTGACAGAGGGAATCCCTTTTCCTCTGTCTTTACGCCATAGTTGCTATTGACAGCCGGATTGCAGTATTCTCCGGTCCCGGATACATGTATCAGCCTGGCTCCAACTACTGATCCCACAAGTATTGTGGTGGTGCCCAAGGGATAACTATGATGTATATATAGTATCCATCATAGAGTGTTAAGTAAGCTCTACTGATGGATTTATAAGTTACCGAGTGTTAAAGTTAATTGTGATTTTAGAGCAACTCACCTAACTAAAACCCCTGCAGTCACTGAGATGACCATTACCTCCCCTGTATACTAAAGTGCTCTAGAGTTGATGGTAACGTGTCATCAAAAAATAATTCATTCTTTAACTCACGTTTTTTATGTTAAACAATTTTTTATGACTTTTTGGTGTGTTTTTTTTTAATTTTCCATATCACTGTCAATCATTTTTAATTCTTAAGTCCTGCAGTTTTCACTTTGGCCACTAGGCCTAATAATAGTTTGACACTTCCTGTTCTGTAAAAAGAGATTTTCACCCAGTCTCCTTTCAGAAACAGGAAGGATTACACTGAAAAGGTGACACCAATGTGTATAGATAACACAGGATCCATCAGTCGGGAATAGGAGCTGTCACAACTCCCCCTCCCTGCACACCGACTTTTTCCCAGGTTCATAGAGCATGTCTCGAAAACTCTCCTATAGAAGTCATTGGGACTGAGTCCGTCTTAAGGCTTCTATGTGCATGAAGCTTTTGCAAAGCATCTCACTAACTGCTGTTAAAGCAGTGCAAGCAAGAATGCTGTCCCCACAATCATACATAGACGAATGAATTGAGAAATCTACAATCAGAAAAAAAATGCTAAGAAAAAAAGAATATGGATCAGCGTCTGCTTTTATTAAGTAAAATAAAACATAGCCTCACAGATTCCCTTTTATGTGAGGACATATATTCCACAGCTAAGCTAAGCCTAAACTGGCTCATGCAACAGGACAATGTTTTTAATCAAACCAGCAAATCTACAACAGAATGGCTGAAAAAGAATAGAATCAAAGTGTGGCAATGGCCCAAGCACAGTCCAGATCTCACCCCCAATTGAAATGCCCTGGTGGGACCTTAATGGGTTATTGCCATCTGATTGATTAGCATGTAGGCAAAGATAAATAAAGACTATTGTCAAATACATTGTTGTTGGGATTTTGCTTCCTTTCAGAGTTAGAACAGATTTGATCTCCTATTTGTGTACTCAAGTTTCTGTAGGTTACTGACCACTGACCATCCCTCTGGTAAAGTCACTTCCTGATGTGTGTTAACAGCACAGGAGCTTGTTTATCTTTCTTACTGGCCAATTGTAACCCTTTAGAGCTCTGTAGCCTTGTGCCTTGCCGTTAATACACTTCTATTAGCAAAGCCTCTCTAACAGCCTCAGGTATAGCAGAGCTGATATTCTAATCGGTGCTGTAGAACCACCCACAGCCTAAAGAGGAAGTGGGATCCTAAAGCTGGCTGTGAAAAGCAGGCTTTGTGAAACAGCATGGTGAGAAGACCCCCTTAAAGAGGGAAACCACCAACTACCTATGTGTAAAATACACAAAAAAATAACAGTAGATAAAATTATAAGTCTCTTCTCATTAGCAAATTGGATTATTTTCCTCAGTGCTATAGGGACAAAGGTTCTACTCTTATTTTATCAGCGAGAGGTTACAATCTAAAGAGGTTTCTTCTTCTCTGGGAGATACCAACAGAGCAGGGGGGGCTAACTCTATAAAGCATCTGAATGCTAAATTAAGGTGTGTTCGCTGATCTGGCCAGGGATCGGGTGATTATTTGTTTCAAAGAATACACTGTGAGAATTGATTCATCAGTTTTTACAAATTCGGTAAATTAACTAATCAATGTGAACACCGAATTAGCGAAACACAAATCTTTGTGAATTATGCAGTTCGGCACAAATAAGGAGGATATAGCTGCTTATAAAGGGTTAATCTTCTAGAGGAGGACATAACTGCTTTTAAAGGGTTAATCCCTGTTGCTGCTGCTCCTAGCCTCCTGCTCCATAACATACAGATACCCTTATTACCTTGCTGATAGTGTAAAAATATTCAGCATGAAGATAGCAGCACAGATCTCCTCTGTGTTCACATACTGCAAACTTACAGCCTCCCCCCTTCCAAAGTGTACTCTCTCAGCTTTGGAGCAGGAATAGCAGAGCTGTCAGCATAGTAATCCATAATGCCTTTGAAGTCGGGCCCTGTTAGGCACTTCAGTCTGCCTTTCTTAAAGGGGTTGTATCTTTACATTAAATGGTCTTCAGAATAAGGGGAGAGTGAAAACAAGCAACTTTGCAATTGGATGTCATTAGCAAAGCTGTCTTGTTTTCACTGTCTCCCTTATCTTCATTTTCTGTAAACACTGTTCCCCAGTGCTGGTCGGATTCCTCCTCCTTTCATTTCATTGGCTGCCGGCTCTACTAATTTACATTCTGTCTGGCCCCTGGTCGTATTCACGGAAGCGTGCATTCCTGCCTCTCTCACTCAGATTAAGGGGCCGACATATTGCATCTAATGGAGAGCTGATTATATTCTGTATCTTGTAATTTAATAAATCTAATTTGCTACTACTACCAAAGGAGTGCCGTGGATTATCTACTTATGGATTTGTGATGCATAAAACGGATCAAGAATTGACCTGTCGAATATGTCTGTACGTCGATACGTGTTTTACATTGAAACGGATGTGATCACACAAGAACATTTTTTTGGATTCGTAAAAACGTACCCAAACACGTATCTAAAAAATTCTGTGTGAACATCCCCTACATCGTAAAATTGGGATATCATCTCCTTTCCCTGGCGGAACAAACCTCCCACTAGATTGTGATATCAGCACCTTCCTCCACTGTTAGGTACCAACCTATCCCTTGTTCACAGTTTGTTATCTGACTATACGTGGTGCTTTGTATGTTGCTTATGGTCGTGGCTGGACCAGTTTCCCATGCCCTACATTCTTGTTTGTTTCTAGAGATGGAGCTGATCGATATTATACTTAGTTGAGCAGTGTCGGACTGGGGTGCTTAGGGCCCACAGCTGGAGTTGATTCATTTAAGCCGTTTATGGGTCCACCGGTGGAGTTCATTTTAGGTGTCCACCCTACAGCTACTGTAAATGACTGCACATGCTTCCTATGCTCTGCATCTTGCTTTTTGCCTCTCTTTTTCTGCTTTTTTGCCTCTTCTGAGGATGTACATGCAGTTAAAAAACAACTTCAGGTCTAACATGCTCAGGGGCCCACCGGGGGTTTTCCCTATTGCCCTGTGGGCCAGTCCAAGCCTGTAGTTGAGTAACCTTTACACTCGAAGTCTTGCTCGTTTCCCATTTGACTAGTCCAGTAAAAGTAACATTTTAGAGGCAATGTTTGCAGTTATGGATGGAATTAATCTGGTCTTTCTGTATCTGGTCTCATTGATTAGTATATTTCTTACTAGTTTAGTAGTAAAATGATATGTTCTGGTCGGAGATTGATGTCTTCAGATTATACAGTAAAACAGCACAATTTAAATAACGAATGGAAACAGAAAACAATAAGCTTTGTCCCCAGACCGCATCACCAAGGCCAATTCATTCAATTCATGTGATGGGTTTGAAAGAAAGGAGAAAAAAAAAACCCACAAACATCATGATGAAAAATGGCGTGTAATAATATGTATAAATATCTATTTGAATAGACCCATAAAAGACTAGAAGGTAGAATAGATATCATGACTTGATGTTACAAACAAGAATTTGGGTGTTGAAATTCTTGAATAAACAATATAGAAGGAGGTGTGGGATGGAAAAGCAATGCACAAGTGTCACAACAATCAGCTGCTCCAGCTACAATGTAACGGGAAATACAAAGAGTAATTCAAGGTATTGATCTGTAGAGAGCTGCTACAGTTATAAAAATCTGAAAAAAGGGTCCTGCAAACTGCTGGTGGGATCATAACGGAGAGGCAAATGGTGCTTAGTAACTAAGAAAAGAAGAAAGATAGCACAGCTCACCTGCTGAGTGTATAAACTCACTCCACAAACAGATGCACGAAAAGCCTTGAAGCAGCCAGGCATGCACACAGAAAGGAAAGACGCTCCTGCTGGTTTGGGGCTTCTAATGTTTAGAATAAAAGCCGGTTTTAGGTGTTTTTTTTCTTTTTCTTTCATCTTGCTAACCTAGTGTTTAGAAACTACCTGTCCACAAATTTAAAGAGGTTTTCCCATTTGGCTATTTTCACTCTCGTCAGTTTCTTCAGCCTCCAACTTTGTGGGTGGTTCTTCAGCAGTGATTGACATTTCAGCTCAGCTATTCTTTGCTCTGCCCGTTAGAGGGGCCCTGGTGTAGAAGTGGTTGTGAAACACAATGACACAATGCAAGCAGAATGTCTGGCTATTAAAACATACAATGCTACCAATGGGAAATATATTAGTGCTAAAAAGCAACTACAAAATGAGGTATACAGCAGTCCCGGGTTTTCAACAGGAAGGGGACCTGGGTTTGTTTTAAGTTGAAATTGTTGTAAGTCGGAACAGGAGATTTTTAAAAGTAATTCTAACAAAAAAATTTTTTTTTTTTTTTGTATAGTACGGGGAACGTTTTTACTTTTGTTTTGCTGCTTTTCCCCTTTTTTTAAAGATTTCACCTAACTTCTGATCCCCGTGTGCAGCGTGGCTGCTGGCATTTGGGTTTACAGGGCCGTATCAGTGTGAATGTCACCCAGCCCCAAAAATTCCGTTTGAAAACAGGGGACTATGAAAGGGGAACGTGAAGTGGGGGGACTGCCGTAAAAGGCACAAGGGTTGCCCCCACGCACGGGTTTTTTTCCCCCCGGTTTTGAAAGCGATTTGGGTTTTTTAAAAACATCTGAAAACCCCCGGTGGACCCCTTTTAAAATGGACCTCTATGGAAAACCCACGCAGCGATTCCCACTGCATGGTTTTTCCACCCAGCAGTCCGAAAAACATTGAGCATGTTTTATTCTTCGATGGTTTTCGGGGGGAAAAAAGAACATGTCGTAAAGGGGGAAAGGGCTTTTCTCCGAAAACCAGTCCCCCCGGCGGCCCCTGGTGCCAGACGAAAACAGTGCAAATACCGGTTGGATAAACCGACCCGGATTTGCCTTTGCCGTGGGGCGGGCCTAAGTTTTTATTAAAAAAAAGTTATATATATATATAATAAATTTTATAATATTATAATTACTACATACTACATATACCAACAACCATTTTGAGTTGCTTTTTGAATATATATTTTCCTATTTATACTCCGGGCCCGTTTGCGGCGGCAAAGGGGGGGAAGGGAGCTGAAAATCCACCCATTTGGCTTGGGGAGAGTTGCGCCTTAGCTTGGCAACATCACCAGGTTATGCCCAAAACTCCAATATTTTTCCATCTGTCCAAAAACCCCGCACTACTGCGCCCTTCTTTTTTTTGCTTTTCGATACGCATTTAAAGTACCAAGACACCGTTTTTTTGGTAGTGACTTTTCGTTGATGTAAAAACCAGATATGTGCCTGCAGACCCCGAAGGTGGCACAGGACTTCTCTTTGGTTAAAGGGTTAAGTTTTCCTCAGTAGAAACATAAGATCAGATATTGAGAAGCTCCATCCTGCTGATAAGACGCAGCTGGGAGTGAGGTCACAAGCTTAGCCACTGTGACTGGTAACCTACAGAAGCGTGTGTAAACAAGAAGATAAGAACTATACTTTCTCTGAAATGAAGCAATATTGGAACAGCAATGTATTTAGTAATAAACTTTATTTACCTATTTTATTGAACAATGAGTAATACTGCTTTAAGCCTATGTTCACACGGGGTAATTTCGCCATGCATATTGCCGTTATTTTTGCTTAATAGGCTGAAATTCGGGAACCTATTCTCATAGAGGAACTATGGATTACTTCCCTCCCCCCGGGGGTACAATGCGATATTGACACGATATAAAATACAAAAAATTTGTTCCCCCGGCTTAACTAACAAATTAACTCTTTAAAGATGCCACAACTGTGGGCCTTAGGGTATGTTCACACGGTGGAATTTCGGCGCGCATTTCACGTGGTATTTGCGCTCTAATACGAGCGAGATGCACGCCGAAATTACGGTAATCCATACTTCTCATAGAGAACGCGGGGAGATAAGTGACATGTCAATTTTTGCGGCGAACGTGCGCGAGTAAAGAATGTCAATGTGCCGGGTGCCACCTCCCTCCCT